>VDFB02098911.1:0-82085 GCA_007258455.2 Sequoia sempervirens
TTCATTGTACTAATTACTCCACTAAATATGCGTGAAGTGAATTTCCTTTTAGTACTACTTATGCACTCCACTGAATAAGTGGCATTGGCTAGTTTGCTACCTAATTCTTTACTTTCAGCTGCTACATTATAATTTGGTATGTAAATCCTTTCACCGTATGCTCTCACCTTGCCCATCTCAGGAATTGGGTGATTAGAAAGTTGAACGGATGTTGCATTGTAATTTCACTTTCAATTAATGTAAATTTCCAAAAAAATAAAAAAATCTAGGATAGTTATTATAATCCTACAAAACTTGTGGGCAAATAAGAGAGAGAATTGCTTGGAGGTGCTTCAAAGAAAATGTTGCTAAGCATATCAAGGTGAACACAACTTACCATATAAGTGAAGGAGAGTGGTTCATTTTTGTAAGTTTACTATAGCCATTACTTACCCCTGAACAAAAATGGGAAAATTTGACCCAGGAATTCATCACTAGTCTGCCCATAGTAAATGGTAAAAATTGTGTTTGTATTGTAGTGGCTAGATTAAATAAGAATATACACCTAGTTGTTATCTCTCAAGCATTCAAAATTTCAAAGCACATCATGTGGTGGAATTATCTTTCAGAGAGGTGATTGGTTACATGGGTTGCCTCAAAATATTGTCAATGATAGAGATAGCAGATTTGTATGAGGTCAAAAACACATGCCTACTCGTAGAAGAACAAAAGAAAACTTGGGAAAAGAAAGGCTGCACCATTTTACTTGACAAGTGGATAGATGGTATGAATAGGACACTCATTAACTTTTTAGTGGCATTAGGGGGCAACGAGTCTTTTTAAAATCAATTGATGCCTCCAATAAAATAAAAAATGCAGAGACCTTGTGCAACATATTGGATGAGGTGGTGATGGAGGTGGCAGTGGAAAATGTCATTCCAATAGTGACTGGAAATACAGCTACATATGTGGCAGTTGATTGACTTCTAGAGGTGAGGCAGCCAACATTGTTTTAGAGCCCTTAAGTTGCCCACCGTCTTGACCTACTCCTTGAGAACATAGGGAAACTAAGCTGGGTGAAAAATGTGGTTGAAGATGCAAGGAATATCACAAAGTATATCTACAACCACACATGGGTCCTAAATCTTATGAGAGAGCACATTGATGGCAATGATCTTGTATGATTAGGAGTCACATGCTTTACCACTAATTTCCTCACCTTGCTGAATATATTAGCTACAATTCCCAACCTTAAGCACATGTCTGTGAGTGAAAGGTGGTTAAATAGTCCTTATTGTAAGGAGGCTGAAGTAGAGAGGGTTGTGGAGATCATTTTTGATGATAGATTTGCAAAAGGTCATGGAGGAGATAATCAATGTATGTTTTCAAACTTCGATTTCTATTTTATTTATTTAGTTTCTAATGTTAGAATTTGCGAATGTTTTAGAATTTCAATATTTAGGTGTTAGAAGTAGAACCCTTGATTTGAGTTCTATTATTGGTCGATGGGGATCAAAATACCATGGGGTATTTATATGAGGCCATAGATAAGGCCAAAGAGGTGATTCAACATTTGTATTGGTCAAACAAGACCAAATATGAATTCATATGGCACATTATTGATCAAAGGTGGAGCCAACAACTCCACCAACATATTCATGCTGTTGTTTATTATTTGAACTCTAAGTTATTTTTCTCCCTTTCTTTCAAAGTAGATGCAGAGGCTATTCTTTGCCTCAACATATGCATTAAGAGATTGGTTGATGATGGTAACTTTCAAGACTTCATACTTGATTTGATATAGAGTTATAACAAGGTCGAGGGGGGTATTGTTTTATTCAAATTTTTGCATTCATAGGAGATCCACTCTACAACTAGGTAAAGAAAATGTCAGTATGATGGTTTACTAGTAGTCTTCTATTTTGTTGGCGTAACAACTAACACCTCTGGAGTGCGAGTTGATATGGACAGCTATGCACACTACGCAATGAGTGCTCTTCAAATTAGGAGGGGAAGCTCCCTCGTTGTGCTTGACAAAAATGCTTGAAAAGGGAAAAGTAATCTAAACTATATCCTATCTTTTTGTCTCAGCTGTAGAGGTACAAGGCTTTCACGAAAACTCTATACGTTGTAGCTAAGTATTTTCTGGTTTCGCTTAACTACAACTCACAAAACTAAGTAACTTAAACTATCCAATCCCCTCAAGAATTCAGAGCATGAGGAAACAGAGCGGGAATGCTTATCTGACGATAAGTCGGGTATAGACTCACAACGTGAAGGAAAGGTGGCACGACTATCACCCTTTAATGCGAATAGGCTTGTGGAAACAACAACATCACGATAAACTAAGTCTGATTCTCAGCAGAGGCAAGGTGGCACAACTTCTCAGCTCAATGCGAGCGATTTTATTGAACTACATAACATGTCGGATACGGCAACTAGGATAATAAATTGCATAGGTGAGACAAGCATACAATCTACGATCAACTAGCCATTATATCTAACTAAAGCAAGAATTCACCATCCTTAATTGCATTCATAATTGCATGAAACCCAAGTGGCATAACAATTCATCACAATAGTAAATGTACTCATGAGCAGTCTGAGCAGGCAATATTACGAGGGCAAGGTAGGCACAGCATATATTTCTCTTCCGTGCAAAGTTATGTACAAAATGAGCAAAAAGCTCTTATTTATAGACATCAAAAGGTGTAGGGAACCCTAAAATCACCTTGAGTCAACTATAGTCTTGCAATGCATGCAAGATTTATTGCTAAACCCTAATAAAGAAAACTATACAGTTAACTGGAAAGCTACCATCAATTAACCGAAACATCTAATCTAAAAATGGACAATTGTGCAAGCATGCACGTCCTTATTGAAAGCATGTTAACTGAAACACTACCATCAGTTAACGTAAACCCTAAATAAAACTCCAAGTGAATAAAGCTGATCTCAGAATAGATCTACATGAGATGAAACAGCGAGTTAACTTGAAAAGGTAACGCCAAGTTTAACTCCTGTGTGTAATGTCTATTCTGAGAAGTGGGAACTGAAGACTACTGATCGTGATCTCGAGCAATCAATCCATCAACGAGATTGTTAACTATATCACTGTCTGGAGCTCTGATACTCTGTCGAAGAATGCTATGCCTGCGCAGCATGTCCTCACCAGCTGAGATCTGGGACTGAAGTTCACCTCTGCTCCTTGTTGCTTCATCGAACAACGTTGACATGATTGTAAGCTGATTAATCTTATAGCCAATGGTCTCCCCACTGAAAATAGTATGAGTGAGTGCTTGGAGCTCTGACTGTACATCAGTAAGCTCAACATACGCACCACCCTCAATCTGATATTGCCACGGTAAGCGAGATACTAAAGTCCTCACAAACCGGAGTGCACTAGTAACGTGCTCTCTACTCTCAGCCAACTCTGACGCCATAGTCTCCTCTATCTTTTCCTTGAAAACCAATTGTGTTTTCCAAGAGTGGATAGCTTCTTTATCCTCTGCATCTGTGACTGATTCATATGCCATACTTAGGTGAGCAATCATAATCTCGTCCCGGGGTCTATTAATCGCCATGTCTCGCTCCTCATCCTGCAGACATAGACGGAGCTCTCGTGTATTGTACCGCAATTGATATAACTTTGTAAGCATAGAATGACCTCTAGCAACGAACTCCTCCCATTCCTCCAAATGCTTGCCATATGCAACCAAATGATTAAGTTGGCCCTGTTCTACTGGAGGCTCGAGCATCGGCGGGAGTGTGGTGGTAACATCTGACCTGTGTACAAGACTAGAAATGTACTGACGAAGTTGTCTGATTTCAGCCTTAAGGGCTACCTTATCTTCTCCGTCCTTCAACATTCTATCCCTGGCACTGTCTGTAACAACCTGTAGGAGATCAACCTGAGTCTGGCGTGTGCTACGACCAAGGTTGACAGTGATAACCTCGAAGTCCTGAGATTCCAACTCGTCCAAGCTCTTCCCCTGTGGAGGTATAGCAGTCTTGACGACGATCTCCATATCAGTATTCCTCTCCACATGGACCATGTTCTTGATCCTCTTGTCTGGCACATCCTGGTAAACCTGATCAAAATCTGAATGATTAAGGACATAGGATGGCTACCTCCTTTTCCTTCCCAGTTGATTTTCAATCCAAGACTGGTCTCGGCTAATGCTACTGGAAGGATCTGTACTAGCAACAGGAGGTTGTGACGAGAGTGAATATGTAGAGGAACTACTGCGAGATGGGGAGTCTAAATCCAATTCAATATGAATTGGGACTGGTGACTGCTCTGGAACTGGTATAGGAACTTGAGGCTGAACCTCAGGCACTGGCGGACTCTGAACTGGCCTTTGAACTGGCTCTGTGACAGGTTGTCTGACAGGCTTCGTACGTGTATCAGTGGCAAGCGCCTTGCCTTTTGAATTGTTTGGCGCTTGACCTTTCTTGGGAGGGTTACTCTTCTTCTGTTTAGGTTTCGACGAGGAAGGTAGCGAAGGATCCACCACTGGCGGCTCTGCTCTAGGCACACTTACCCTCCTGGTCTTCTTGCTGTCAAGGTAAAGTATACTGTTCTGAATGAGTCTACTTGACCTCTCTTTTACTGTTACGTGTTCCTTGGCGTACCAATCAATTGTTGGCAGCGGCTGTGTGTCAACCTGCTCTCTGAAAAACTGAGGAAGAACTTCTCCCTCATCATCTGGTAAACCTCCCACATCTTCTGACAAGAAAACAAAAATCTGTGAGAGAGAGAAGCGGCCATAGCTACGTCTGCGAACCTCGAAGTCATCCATGCAATTTGCCCAATAATCCTCCATAGAAGGCTTATGATATGCGCGTCCACCAAGGCGAGCTGTGTAATGACCCCAAAGATCATAGGCACGTACCTCAACAAGATACTTGAGATGATACCTCTCGAGCTCTTGTCCTGCAACTTTGGCATCAATTGTCGTCTTGCACCAATATATTCCAAACTGAAAAGGAAAATTGGCAGCTGGTCTATGCTTGCGACGCAAATGACGATGAACATCATGCAACTGCCTTAGGAACTCCATAAAAACCGTCTTATCCGAAGGATAGGGTGGAAGCATGGCTGGATTTCTTGTAAATCCATATACTCGGATATAAGTGTACGTCAGGAACTAAATAAACCAATCTGCCCAACCATCCATCGCTGCCCTAGCAACTGCCGAGATACGAACGTGCAACTCCCGGTCCAAATTTCTCACTGTATAAGTAAGGAAAGCCTCGTGAACACGCTTGAAATGACGTTCAGCCTTAGTGAACTCAAGCTGATCATAATAGTGATAGACTTTTTGAACACTGAGAATGCCCACTGTGTTTAGTCCTCAGAACTGACCCTGATAAGCAATCAAGTGCACGAGATAAGAACACATGTGAAACTCATGAGCAACTAGGAAACCGGTGATCTGCTTGTGGATAACGTCGCTGATGAAGGATGCCCATCATAATGCTCCTGCCCAGATATGATGCGACCAATGATGTAATACATCCAAGGCTGGAAAACATTTGCATGTGATTGACCTGAGACACGATTCAAGAGTGTAATTAGAATTGAGTACTCATCCTTGTACTCACCACGACCCACATTGTTTGGAAATTTGTTCTTCGCTTGCTTTAACCATCGTTCTGCCATTTTGCTCTGGCACTTGTCCACATCAGCGTTGAATGCATGCTCGCACTGCTCCATAGAAATAATGTAATGTCCCCACCCAGCTAGCCGCTCAGAATGCTTCATTGCCTTTCAACTCCCGAAGGCAATTGATGAAGTCAGGGAGTCATTTATTTAATTATTTAATTATTGCCTAAGTTTCATTCTCTAAAGGTGATATTAAATAATTAATTAAATCATTCTAGGTAAAGTGACTTTATGAAATTTCACAAGAGTGACTTATGGAAATATTTATTTTTAAGAGACTATACAAAAGTCACTTTATTATTTGTTTGAGCCAATAGAAGGGAAAAAGGTCATTTTGTCGGGCCTTTTGTTGAAAGATGAAAAAGGGAAATGAGGAGAGGATTCGCACCTTTGAATGAACATTTTCAGTGCATCTCCTTGGACGGGTTTGGAACCCCATTAGCTTGCTTCAATCGTGAGAGATCAGTCCTAGCCAGTTTTCGAAGTGATTGTTTGGTGCAGTGAAGTTTGGAAATGGCGAATCAAAATATGGCTTCATATCAAATTTTCGCAGTCCTGGTTTTATGATATTTTCGGGCTTTTAGGGAGACGATTTTTTGAGCATCTTTTTAACTCCTGGGGTCGTGGCTTCTTCAGCATCTTGGACCGCAAATAATACCAGCAAACATCCTTGAATCAGCCACGTTTTGAAGAATCTGGGCAGTTCTAAGGTAGACGCGAACTTGTCTAAGCAGGAAACGCCTTCAGCAACATCTCCTTGCGAAAAATGTGACTGCAGGAGGTAAAACGACTGTCAAATCTCTCCAGCTGGGTCATGGCGAATATTGAAGGTCCTTAGGGAGGTCACATGGAGTTCGAATGACATGGCACACTTCTGAAAACAAGAAACGGGCACCCAGGAGTTTGTATTCGTGGCTGTAGCTGATAATTTCTGTGGCATCTCTATATTCACAGGCTGAGGACGACATTTACCCAGGTCTGAGATTGCTATCTATTATTGTAATCTGTACTTATGGTGAAATATCAACCAACTAATGCCTCATGCATGGACATTGTTTTCTGGATCAATTTATATGATGTCTTTTTGAAAACTGATAATGTCTGAAAACAAGTTTGAACTATTATAAAATCTGAAAGTATATATAAACAAATGTGCCCTGATTCTCACATGGATAAACTCAGAAATTATTACTGATTGCTGTTTCTGGTTAGTCACTACTGTGAGTGCATAGATTCCCTGGAATTGCTGATATAGTCAAACACTATTGCTGAGCAACCTTCCCATGTATCTAGGATGAGTTTATAACAGATCCAGCTCTTGTATGTGCTCTTGTAGTGTTTAGCAAGAAGTCCTAACCATCGGGATAACGATTAGCTGAGTATAATTCCCCTGGTTATAACCCATAACAGTAAATACACCTTGACATGAAGTCTGAAACCATTTTCTGAGCATGAAAGAATCTGCTAGAAATTTGTGAAAGTCTGTTAAGCTTGCAATCTTATTCTGGGTACTACTGCACTTGTTTCTTGCTTAATCAGTCTTATAATAGGCTTTATTATGCTCAATACAATGTTGTGAAGTCTTTGGCATAACTCTTATTATTGTGTGATGAATGAGTTCCCTTCAAACCAAGCAAAACGACCAAAGAATTATAATGGCATAAAATCAGATTGCACAACGGGTGTTGGACAAATCTCCAAAAGGGATTGATACAGAAAATTTAGAGCAGAAATTTGCAAGGCACATTACAAATAACTAGACTATTCGGGTGCTGAGGGATACCAAAACTTCTTTCAATGTCCAAAGGCTTGAGACTGCAAATAACTCGTCCATCTACTGACACTATCTCACGAATAGCAGAGTTGTAATGCTTAATACAAGACATCACAAACTCAATACAATGAACGGAGATAGGTATGGAAGCGGCCTCTAATGACCCGGACTACTGAATGTTCTGAATAATCAAATCTCTGATTTTGACTGGATCTAGAACTGCCTCTGGCAGCACCTTATGGAGATTCATCTCAACTGTCCTGATGAAGTCGTGAGTAAGGACTGATTTGGTCCTGTATTCGAGCTGAGTGTATTGCATTTTGAAAAACTCGCCTGTTGACTGTGAACTCGACTATGTTCTGACAAGATTTCTAGAAAGCTAAAAATAGCCTATTGGGGCTAAAAATAGCCTATTGAAGAGTTATTTTCAGCGAAAAATCTGAGATATGGGTTTTGTCTAGAAAAAGATTCTAAGACAACCCAGAATGTCAGAAATGCGAAAATCTGACTTCTACTCGACCATGCAAAGAATTTTCAGTTGAGAAAATTAGAAGCTCAAGAATTGATGCTTTGGAGTTAAAAATTCCTAAAAATTCAAGCACATGAATTTAATTCGAAGAAGCTATATAGAATCGATCCAGATGATCAGACTTGCCAAAATCTGCCAACTTCAGGAACATGTGCAAATTGAATTTTGAGAGAAATTTGAGAATCAAAGAGGAGAAAGACGTTTTTATATGTTCTTCTTTGAAAATCGCCCCCTGTTCTTCAAACTTGCTGATAAATGTGAACTTGAACCTGCAAAAAGAATTGTTTGATGCTTCTGATACTGGATTCTGATGATAAATTCGCCCAACCTGTGAGAATTCGCCTCTGCTCTGAAGAACTACGAATTTCTTTAAGCTGGATGAATGTTTAATGATTGGCGCCATGAATAAATAGAGAAAATTCGCACCATAATATTGACTGCAAGATTTAAAACCTCGACTAAAAATAGAAAGCTTCTAATTGGACCCCTTTAGTTCGAACTGAGACTTACTCGAAGTCCGGAATAAAAATAATAATATTTTCAATTATCATGCAATTTGAAAATTCAGCACAAAGAGGCACCAATTTTAGAAAATTGCCCTTTAATGCTCAAATATGCAAAAATAAATATAAAATATTATTTTAATCAGTTGACAAACCAAGTAAAGCTCTTGGATTCACCCGGCGAACTTCACTAATTTCAAAATGCCCTCATCTGTCCTCACAGGCGTCCATTTGCTCAAGATATCACGTTTTTTATTAACTTCCTACTTTGTAGCTGACTACAAAGTTACAACTAGCCATCTTCGACACTGATTTCCGAGCGACCAGGTGATGTTGGGACTGAGCAGGTGTATTCATTACGAAGCCTGCAGAACAAGGAAGAAATGTCTGCTGGGAGTCATCATTGCAAAATCCATTATTTAACACCTCAAAGAATTAGGCGCCCTTGATTAAATTGCCATTTTCTGAGCTGTCTTCGTTTTTCAGTATTTTGTAAAAGACCTCGCACGTACGAGCGTTTGCCAAATCCCGAAGGCTGACGGCTGGGCTCGTTGGGTAGCTGGAGTAATTGCGCACAAGTCCCGTGAAGACTGTGAAAGCAAATAACCTCATCTGATAGGCCTAAAGGCTAGGCGCCTTTGGCCTATAGAGGCTACAGTGAATATCTCATGTTTCTCCACCCTCTGATTTGCGTGCCTGGTAGAATCTCTGCCACGATCTTTCAGAATCTTGGATTGACAGGCTGACTGGTGCGTTGCGAAACCGGACTGGAGTAGCACAGACGTCAGGAAGACCTCATCTGCAAACTCAATCATCTCAGGGGTCATTTTGAAGGGCGCCCCTGAGCTACAGGGGCGCAATTTCACCATTTGAGGAAGTTCTGTGATGTAAACTCTCCTCGTAATCTCATCTTCTGACGTTGACTACCGGAGCTTTGGAACTTGGATGACTGCATTCGATAGCTCGTCGGATAGGCAGACTAGTCGTGAAGAGATCAAATGCAGTAACAATTAGGAATACCAAGATCTAACCTCCCTTTAAGAAGTGCGCCCTTGAGCTACAGGGGCGCAAAAGCTGAAAAGTGACAAGCTTTTACAATCTGCAACCTCTGGAATCCTCAACTTCTGATGTCAGTTACTGGAGTTACGAGTCTCGGATAGCCTCACAGGATAGCTCATCGGATAACTGGGGTAATTTTGAAGAGATTGACTGTATTTATGAGCGTATGCCACAAAACCTGGACCTTCAAAAAGAAGGGCGCCCTTGGGCTACAGGGGCGCAATTTCGCTTTTCTTTGAGAAATCTTCATAAATTAATCACTGAAATCCTCGTCTTAGTCACTGAAATGACCATACAAAGGTATAATTGTCGTCGTGACATGCTCCTCCATCGTGAAATGCTTCGTTCTGAGTCCCCAATTCAGGTTCTGATCAATGGATACTGCCTTTGACTGTCACAACACTGATAAAACTCCATGCTTGATATTGCCCAAAAACTATATTTGACATCATTTTAGCAATGTTTAGACTCTTTTATGCAAAATGCCTTAATGAAGCAAAAAAATTGGTTTGGGTACAACATATTTAGATATTTATTACCAAACTTTTTATCTGAATATAAGAAAATGTCAGTATTTAGTTGTTATTTTTATCTGTTTGATGACTTAACCAAAGAATATTTCTTGTAGTTCTATTTTATTTAAATATTAATCTTATTTGTTTGTTAAATTATAAAAGATATTTTTTAGTGCTTATTTAATATGTTGGCAGGTCATTGATGATCCATCTCCTTCACCTCCACGTGATCATTTTTCAGAGGAGTTTTGTTCCTTTGTTGATATTTGCCTACAAAAGAATGCGGATGCCAGGCCAACAGCAGAACAGGTTCAAGTTTATTTAAATTCAAATATACTATGAATTGTGAAATTTTTACATGATGTTTGCTCTTTAGTGTAGGTTATCTGACTATGAACATGTTGCTTGTTTTCTGTGTAATGAAAAACTTGTTCCGGAAGTAATACACTTTTTTTAACATTTTTAACACAAGTTTTTGTTTTTTTTGGTAAATTAGAGATTTCAATTAGGTTATTTTAGCTTTACTTTCTCCTTTATTCTAATTATTGGAAGAAGAAGTTGGAAATCATGCAGAAATATATCTGGATGCAAATTACTTTAACACTGTTCAGTCCCTTTTAGAACAAATAAACTATTTGGATGACTCTATAAAAACATTCTATTTCACTTGATGACTGTATAGTTCTTTTTGCTGTTTTGAAAAATTAACCTTGTTTAAGTACCAAAATTTTCATTTTCTATGATGCCTTAAGCTATCAAGGGCAATGATTCATCATGCTATGGTCAACAGGAAATGCATCAAATAGGTTTGCCTTTCCCCAGTCAATTGCTTTGGCATAATACAATAGGTATGGTTGTTCAATGATTGGTTATGCATTCTTCTGAGATATTGGCTGGCACTGACATTGGTGAACCAAAACCCCCCTTTACTAGGCTAATCCACTCTTTGATAGTGTAATGCCCATTCAAATGTGTTATCTCTCAAAAACGCAGGTTTGAACCACGAAAGGTTGCCAAGCTTTCACAACGTTTTAGGGTAACAGAACAAGGTTTGAAAGGATTAAACCTTCTACTCTCCAGGCACTGCCAGACCTAGGCGGGTGTACCTATAATAAATGAAGCAGACTTGACCATTGATCTTATCTTCATGCCATGATTTGTCCAAGATGGCAAATTGAAATGGACAAAATAAAATAAAATTGGTATATATTATATACCAGCATTCAAAACTAAACCCTAATACGCTCAGTTAACAGATGTAAAAAGTATGAATAAAACTGAATGATTGAAAATGGTGAGACCAGTGCCTTATATAATATACGGAGTCAAATAAAATCATGGACAACTGACTTCTTTCTAGATTCATTCAAATTGTTTGGCATATTTATTTATAACCAGTATAAAATTGCAAGGTTGTGATTATTGAGTTCTTCTTACTGATCTAAATGAAATTCCCTGATTACTGTGATTAATCAAAAGGATTTAATCCTTCCTTGAAAGAACCTATCAACCAATCACACAGATACGGCAAATACATACTGATAAACCAGACATAAACTTGTTATGTTGATCTAAATAACCAAGAAACATCAATTTTAGAGACAACTTAGATAACTCTTTCAATAGGCATAACACAACAATTGACACCAAAATTCGCCAGCACATCAGATGATTTTCACTGATATTTCCATGACTTCAAAAAACATACAGCATAGTCTCAACCCTGTGAAACATGGTGTTCCACCGTATTCTCTATTCTCTATCCTATTCTACCTATATGCATATTGTTTACAAAATAGACATTTATATATTGAGAATGTGAAAGGACGCATCCTTTCGGAAATAGAAAATACAAATTATAAACATAAAATAGAGAATAGTTAGGCTCTATTTAGCCATAAGTGAGTCTTGTTGAAGTGGTCCAAACAATCCTTGCGCTCATACGTGTCCGCATCTCCAACAGCATTCCGGATCGTAACTTCCATTTTGACCATTTCCTCATTTTGCTTACTCACTTCTTCCAATGCTGTATCATCTGCAGAAGCTACCTTCATGATTTCATTCATCATTGACTCACATTCATTTTTCCACCTGGTGGCTTCTCTCAAATCCCCATTATTATCAGAAAATGGAATTACAATTTTCTCAGCAGCTGCAATTAATTCCTGTTCATCTCCTTGCAATTCATCATAGAAATTTCGATGGCGATTAATTATGTGATTAGCAGCTTCAAGTGCAGAACTGCTAGCTTCATCACTTTGAGCCAACTCATGAAATTTCTGCATGATTCGTCCATCCATTCTTGTGTGCTCCTTCAATGCAGCAAGAGTATGAGAATATTTTCCCCACAATTTGTTCAACCAGGATATCAAATGATCTTGTCTCTTCTTGATAATTGCAGAAATAGCATCATGCTTTCCCTGAGAATAAGCACTTGACCCTACCCAGTGGTCTTTTGCTTGAGAGCTCTCTCCTTGAGTGATCATTTTGGTTGTTCCCATTGAAACACCAACCAAATCTTTGAGTCTATCATTTTCTCTCAGCAATTTCTCATTATTTGCTTTATACATTTCTCTTTCTTTTATCAATAATTGAATCTGTGCTTTATTCAATTTTGCAATATTTACCCCAATATCAGCAGTAGCAACAGGATCAGCTTCTCCAGCTTTTAAAGTCAAGACATGGCCAAATGCCTTCTCTGTATCAAGTACCACTGATTTCCTGTGGGGTGGGTACAAAGCCCATATCAACATTGATCCCTCATCAGTATTATATTTGGAGCCTGCATATACTTCTGTCACCTTTTCCTTATCAAGCTTATGAGTAGCATTACTACCCTTCAAGAAACTATCAAAAACCAATGCAGAATTCAAATCTAAACCAGGAAATATCATAACACCAGCATCCTCCAACATTTTCCTCCCCACTTCTGGAGTCATATTTTCCATTTCATCATCCACACATCTTCTCAATTGAGCCAACAATTGTTCCTCATTTCCAGAAGTGATATCATCAACATTCTCTCTTATCTCCTTCCCCTTCTGCTTGTACAAGAATGCTTTGAACTCAGGGGAATGTATAAACTCATCATCAGAAACAAAGGATTTGTACTCCATATGCCTAGCATCAACATCACCACTTTCAATATTTTGTTCTCTGATTGGGCAGACATATTGTTGAGTCCTCATTCTGGATACCTTTAATGCTTTACCCTGTGACACATTAGCTCTTGGTGCTTCTTCATCTCCAGAAGACAATAACTCAGTATCTTGTAGCCCTTGATTATACCTTTCAACTACCCTTTCTGCTTCATCTTCATCTAGATTTCTGATCATATCATCAAAAGGATAGGGTACATGTTGATACCCTCCAAAATTAATCCTCTCTTTGGCTGAATGAATATACCCCTCAGGGTCAAAGTATTTCCTTGGTTGGTCCTCTTTTCATGTTATAGTGCAACAATCTGTCAAGAATTGAATTATATCCCTCTTTAGCCAACACAGTGAAATCACCAAAGCATAAAGTACTAAAGCATCGTAAGTTAGCCAGTGCAAAAGCTAAAAACCAAAAATATTCCGGAAAAACTCGACAAAACTCGGAAAACTGACAAAAAACTTCGACAACAAAATTGTAAACTTCATTATAAACGCATTTTTTTTTTTTTTTTTTTTGATAAGATGCATCCAATGAGTCAATAAAATGAGTACATAGAAGAAACAAGCTGAGTCTAGTTATATTTGATTGATTTGAAAGAAAATTAGATACAAAATCGCATCCTCATGCGGAATGCTCAATACACTGATACTGATAGTCTGAAACAAAATGAAAATAGCAAATTGTTTTTGTAAAATTGAAGGTAACTAGTGGAGAGTACATAGAAAATCAAATGAATTCAATGGGAGTTTGTGGGCAATGCCCCTAATGGGTTTGGGAATGCTCAATACATGATACTGATAGTCTGAAACAAAATGAAAATAGCAAATTGTTTTTGTAAAATTGAAGGTAACTAGTGGAGAGTACCTAGAAAATCAAATGAATTCAATGGGAGTTTGTGGGCAATGCCCCCAATGGGTTTGAGGGACAGCACCCTTAGTGGGGTCAAGGCAGTGCTGCTGCCATGAGAATGCCGAGGCTGGCGCCCTCGAGATCGAGGCGGCAGCCACTCAGAATGCAGAACACTTAGCGCCCATAAGATCAGGCGCCCCGGGAGTAAAGGGGGCAGCCACCCGATCTGAGATCAAGGGAACAGCATACATCTGAGAATAAATGGCCCATGAGTCGGGGGTAGCGCCACCTTCTAATGCGATACGAGTGAGTCGAGGCGGAGCCCATCCGTAGCAAAATTAAGACCTCCAAAACCCCACAAACCTTCATGGTGTACATCATTTTGCATTAACAATAAAACACAAATTAAGACCATCAAAGCCACACAAACCTTCATGGAACACATCATTTTAGTGTTTCTCTGAAGCAGAGCACGCAAATGAATGAAAAAAATAACTCAAAGAAAAATACCTTACCATTGGCTTCACCACAGGCATCTTCAATCCAACCCATGCGATTTATTTCAAAAAGCTCTCCGTGTGCGCCCTACGGAAAAAGCTTCGTAAAGAATGCAATGAAGTTTTTCGAGAGAGAAAGTACGGCGGTTTTCGTGGGCTGGTGCCAATTCGCCGACAAACTCTCGAGTTTTTGTAACTTCGCCGGTTTTGGTGATCTTGCAACTATCTTTAGGCATAAATGCCTGCTTCCCAAAAGAGCTGAAATGCATCACACTACTGTAATCCATTTGTCTGACAATTTCCAAGTATGCAACCCTGTTTGGAACTGTCCTTGGCAGAATGAAAGGAGCATCTTCAAATCCATACACTCTGATTACAGTAGCTCCCTCTAAACAATACCAATCTCCCCAGTTATGGTCAATTGGCCCATCAAAATCTTTAGGCCGAAGGAAACTTTTGATCTCATCAGTCAATGAATGATTACAAGGATAATGATACAATTTATACAATATCTTTACAAAATACTCCTCAAAATGAATAAAACTAGAACCAGCAAACTTGCTGTCCCAAATGGCAGTCCATAATTGAACAGGCAATGTTTCACCCTCCTTACCAGTCTGAGAAATTCTCATTTCCGGAGGCCACACCCCAAGCTCTTGTCCGAAATATAGCACCAAATGCATCAACAATGAATAGTTTCTGAGGTGAACAATGGAAGCTCCACCCTTTATAGCCATCAATCCTGAGTCAAGCTCCTTAGAAATATATGAAGCATAATCAAACAACTTGGCATTGTGATATTGAATGTCTGCTGCAATGACCATTGGCACCATTGACATAAATTCCGGGGCATCCATCCCCAACACTTGACACACTGAAAAATATGTATACTTCATGTAGGGTTCAAACAAATCTACATGATAGGGAGGCCCCTCACTATCTTCCAGAGGTTCGGGCTTGTTACCCTGTTTAACTCTATGAATTGGTAACCTCCAACCCTTGTAACTTGTATCCATTCTGAAAAATTCCTTCTGCAATTCTTCACAATTGATTTCCTCATCACAAAATCCTTCCAATTTGAAAACCTCACCAATTCCTTCTTTTGACACATGTATCTGTGGTTTTCCAGAAGGATCACATATTGCTTTACGCTTTGAATCATAATGATCAGCAAGCAATTTTACCAATTCAGCATTAACAAATATATTAGGGCACACCAATTTCCCTACATTCAACTTCCATGGATTACAAACTGGCTCAAAACGATTCCTCCTACGATAGTGGAAATTGAAAAGCTCATACCCTCTCACAGCAGTCTAGACATCACCTATGAACTTGCATTTGTCATCCAGCTTGTCAACTTCTGCCCTAAGCTATGCGGACCTTCTAGCTTTAGGCCCCGAACCAGGTAGTTGATCAATAAGGTCTTGGTTTAGCTTCCTTTCAGTGCCTTCATGCTCTGTATCAGTCTTTTGTTTCTTTCCCTTCAACTGACTGCTCTCACCAAGTTTTCTACCCTTACCCTTTCCAGAACCAGAAGACTCCATTTTTTCAAGCTTACAGAATCAAAATATGAAAAACAGAGAAGCAACTACTTACAGTATTCTACTTGAGCTCCTCAGACTGAAAAATCGTCTTGGTTCTCTTGTTCAGCTCGCCAATTCACGAGCAATCAATTCGGAAATGAGGAAATGATTAAAACACTACTGTCATTACTGTTTTATCCCATCGCACCATTAATGAAGCACGAATGAAGCCACCTTTGAAACTGGCACTGTTGCATCAAATGTCCTTTCGATGAGAAAAATTCAAATCTGGGGCGAAATCCCTTTTCAACGTTTATTTCATCATTCGCCAAGACACTCTGCGGTCTTACTGACACCTGGAATCAACTTGACGACAAATGCTTCTGCTTTTCATGTCGCTGTGACAATTCAAAGTCGGGGAAGCATCTCATAGATATCATCCTGTTTCACCGAAAGTCTTTATCTACATTGAGTCGCAAAGACAAATTTGTATTCTTGCTGATACAATCTTCGTTTCACCCGCTTCGCTGTGACTTTCAAAGTCGGGGAGATGTTATGCAGATATCTTTGCATCTTACCGATATGTACTTTTCAATGTATTTTCACTCGCTAAAACAAAATCACCCTTTCACCGATGAATTCTCATTTCGGCATGTCCACCAAGTTTTCTCACCGAAGAAATAAATCCAACCATTGAAACAATACTTTCGGCAAAACAATGAACCTTCAGGAAAACTTACACCGACACCAAATGTCCTACCGAAATCACTCCTCCAGATGACTCCCATTCGGTAAAACTCACCCCGAACCATCTGTCGGTATAATATTCATACTTCGGTGAAACTTCTGCCGACAAGTTCTTCTCTCGGCGATGCATATCTCCATTGGCATAAGATTTGAATCGGCAATACTCCATAGCTTCTCACCAATAGGTTTGAAATACCTTTGAACTTAGTTCGGCCAAACAATGGCCCCTTCGCCTAGACCTTCCCCGATGCACATAAGTCTTACCGAGACATCTGTTTGCAAGTCAATCGGTAAAACAAAATGATTTTGTTATGAGTTCATACCGATATCAATTAGTCTGGCCGAAACAACCCCTTTATGCATTAGTCGGTATAACATATTGTCTTCGCCCTAACATCAGACCGATGCCCCAACATATGCCGATATACTTTTTTCAGGATGCCTGTCGGCAAGAAAAAATTAGTTCGCCGAAACATTTTCCCGAACACCTTTATCTTGAGCGATAAACTTCCACATGCACCGGCCGGTCGGCGAAACACACTATATTCGCCATAACTTCACTCTGACAATGACTCCCCTTTGCCAAAATCATTCCTTTTGTCGCCGAAACAAGCAAATTGTCCTGCCGATAGTCTGCAACAAACATATATTAGTGGAAAATCAAGTTGGGGAGACTTTTACAATGTCTTGCCGATTCGGGTCTTTTAATGAAAAATGAAAGACTTGATGGATTAAATGGCTTTTATGACAGAAAACAAGCAAGACAATACAAAGAGGGACTTTGATGCTTATGATGAGAACTCAATACTGGAACTTTTGAATGCAATAGAATGTAAAAATTTCAAAATTTTACAGTTCTAACAAAATGTATACAAATAAAATCCAAACATGGTTGCAATTTTCTGTAGTTAATCACTGCCTCAGTTACAAATTTAAGTGAGTTAGACTTCAGCACATGCCGATAGCATGATGGCGAATACTTAGACTATCTACCACTCCGCAATGTCGTCCTCTTGTGCAACTGTGTGTCCCAATCCAATATTCACGAAGAGGCTGATTAATTCATTACTCATAATAATATGATTCCATAAGTGAGTTAAACCGTTAGTTTAGGCTTACAATAAGGCCTCTATGATCTCCGTCCACATGGAAGCATGTTTCTGATTAGTTAATCAATTAAGTAATTAAGGTATTAAGTTTCCTTCTAATACGATTCTGAAGGTTGTGATGGTTCAAACTAGGTCTGATCTGTAAATTAGAGGAACCTAGGCCTCACTACTAGTCATCACATACAATTTCTTGATGAAATATGAACTGAAGTTTCTAAGCAAACTAATAAACCAAGAACTCAAGGAAATTGAGAGAAACAAACACCTTAAATTGAAGATGCAAAGGATACCCTAGAGAACTTGAATACTGGGAGAAAACTCCAACAATTATTGAGGAAAATCATTCACTTTCCATTATCTTCAAGGTGAATAAAATTTCAGGCCTCTTGGAGACAGAACCAGCCTGAAATCAACTTATTTCAGTTCCTAAGATATCTCAAATAGCTCTCCCATGCACTCAGCTTCATTCTTTTGCCCATGACAATGTTTTAGAATCTATGAACACTTGTAGAGTTCAACAAATCAACTCAAATCCTTCAATTATTGCCTCTTGGTGTGTTTACACAAGTAGTTTAGGCTAGAACAGTCATGTCAGGAATATTAGAAGTCTCCAAAACCCTAATGGAAGAAGATTTTGAAGTGTTCTTGGGTAATTTCTGTTTTTTCTATCATGTGATGAAACCACCACAGCAATTATGAAACTGTTCGCTGATGTAGCCACCCCTTTTTAATAGACACAGTACTGCCACTTGTTTGATGAAACCACAACCTATCTGAAATCGACGGTTTGACATAGAATCCCAAAATACTCTGTTTCTCCTCAAAGTTTCAATTTTTGATGTCTGAAATTTGTTTCATACATCTTTTGAGCCATGTTCCATTTTTGAGTTAAATCATTTGATGTTTTTCCTTATCAAAGGTCTATTGTGTTAACACCATCAAGTTGGCTAACCAAAATAAGTAAGTGCCTCATTAACAATTATTAATTTTAAAATCCCACACCTGAGCCTAACCACCAAGGTGTCACCAAGGGTATTAAAGTGTGCTTCCTTAGAAGACTGAATGTAGGTAATGACACTGCAGCACTAATTAATTTTTATATATAATGTATTCATTTATTAGGTGTGTTACCCAAAATAAAAATTTTGCTTCAATAAGGCATTTTGGTAAAAATGGTCTAAATCTTGTAAAATTGTTGTCAAAAGCCAATTTTAGGTCAAACAAAACATGGAATTTTGTGGGTTTATGTCCAGGAAGATACTTACAAATTTTGGAAATTAGGGTTTCACGTCCCTATTTTGAGGAAAACCCTAAAAAGTAGGACCTTTCCAGAAATGACTCAAAATGATTTTGATAGGTCAATTTCACTTCACGATCATACTCGTCAAGTCAAAATCACAAAAAAGTCTGTTTTACTTTGGTGGGTCTATTTCACTTTTTTAGGAGAAAAGATAGAACCTTTGAGGTCATCAATGGTAGATGGCCAGTACCAGGTATCAATATCCAAGCTTCAAACGCTGCACAAATGATTCTATGGTGAAAGATGCTCAAAAATATGCTTCACGACGGAGGGGAATTTCAAAAGTTGAAAAATGCAAAAAATAAGCTAAGTTTGGAATGTTGGAAGCTTTGCAGATCATGCACGCGCAACAACGAACACAGTCAACACATCAGCAACGGCGATGACGCAGTCGACAAACATGTGAACGATAGGTGTTGGTGTTGCATGCAGACGGCAAGCGTGAACGGCGAATGGTGATCGCGGTCCACGTAGTCGACGACACGATAAACACACAACGCGAGAAGGTCAAAATCATCAAGAAATGACTAACTCTAGAGCCAAGATGTGCCCTTGCTAGCCAAGGGTACCCATGAATTCAAGAGGCCAACTACAGTTGTTAAGAATAGCAAAACCGGTCGTCCTCTCCAGAATTCTACTAGCTTTCCGACGAATTGTCAAGCAAGTTCACCAAATTCATCAAACACCGACAAACGAAGGTAGAGGTGGAAGATGTTGAGGGCGAGAGTCATAAAAAATGGTAGTCTGTAAAGGGAAATTGCACCCTTGTAGCCTAGGGGCGCCCAAGAATAAGACCATTGAGAAGTTAGTCTTTGGATTAGTAGTCTCTAGATGATCTTCTTGGCTTCAGTCTAGCTTCGCAACGAATCTGTTCGCGAACTCAAAGAACATATCAAACAACAATACCTGTTGATACAATAGGCACGTGAAACAGAAGAGGAATTGAAGTTCATTAGAGCAACTGCACCCCTACAGGCCAAGGGCACCCAACATTTTGGGCAGTTAGATGAGGTTTTTAGCAGTTGTCTTTTCCAAGGCATCTTCTCAAGATCCTTCCAGCTTCGCGGTGAATCCAGTTGCCAGTCCACGGGACCTGCCAAACACTCATAAATGAAGATCAAGCATAAAACGTTGGAGGCAAAGACAAATTGAAAGATGTGAAGAATTGGCTAAGTACAGAGGAAAATGCACCCTTCTAGAAAAAGGCACCCAACTTTCTGGAGCACCAGATGCAACTTTCAGGCTTCGGAGCTTCCAAGAAGACCTCTTCGGAGTTGATCAGTTTTCGTGATGAAACCGTTAGCACGAACGTTGGAGCAGTCAAACTCCCAGCAACAATAGTCAAATTGGAGCATTTTATCGAGGGTTACAAAGTGCAAAATGTATCTCAAAGGCACAAAAGCGCCCCTGCAGGCCAGGGGCACCCAAGAATTTGAGCCTCATAAATTAGTTTTTAAAACTTGCACAAATAGTCATCCTTTCCAAAATTCTTCCAGCTCCGCGATGGATTCAACATCCAGTCCGCGAGAATCGTCAATCACGGACAGCTACAGATTAAAGCATGGAGGGTCAAATTAAGGAAATTGAAAATCATCCAAGAAATTGACTAAGTTTGGTGAGAAAAAGCACTCTTCTGGGAAAAAGGTGCCCAAGAATTCAAGCCACCAAATTCAGTTTTCTAGGTTCGCAACCTCTAGTAACATCTCTTCAGGGTTGATCCAACTCTGCAGTGAATCTGTTAGCAAGGCTTCACGATCAATTAGGCAACCAAAATTCAGGATTGAACGGAGGCTATCTATCAAGTAGGAGTTGAAAATCTTCAACACTGGCAAGGTGGCATCCATAGTCAATTCCTAGATGTAGATTTTGAAGACTTTCTCAAGCCTAGGCGTCCCAAAATTGGTGGAGAGTCTTTCAATTAACTTCCAATCACACAAATTGACTCCTCAATCATAAATTAGATGCCCTAACTGATGCTTCAACCTCAAATTGATATATATCAAGAATCTAGGCATCATAATTCATTATTCTTTGTAGGTTGAATAGCTCAAACATAGATATTTTCTCTCCAACGCCATTTGAAGGATCTAAGGGAAGCCATTGTCATTATTCATATTTCCAGGTCCAGGTTGCACAGAGGGACGTTTTTCACAAGACTTCATCTCCAGGTGTCATTTTCCAAGGCAGCAATTTATAACTTCTAGCTTCTCCCCACACATTTCTTCTAATCTTGTCTTAGATTTCCTTGCATGTCCAAATAAACATTTTTTTTTCATAGATCTAGCCTTTTGGGTATGTTCATCACGAGATTGGCCACAAAACCCACGTGCCTGAATTTTCCGAAAAAGTTGCCCCATTGCTTCCAGTTTTTAGGGTTTTTGCAATAAGTCACTTTTTTTAGAAACTGATGCACTAGGTTTGATCAAATCACAGGCGCCTATAATACCCATGTGCCAGAATTTTCCAGGAATGTTGTACCCAAAATAAATTTTTGCTTCAATTAGACAGTTTTCTTAAAATGATCTAAAGCATGTAAAATTGTTGTCAAAAGTATGTTTTAGGTCAAACCAAACATAGGCTTTTTGTGGGTTTGTGTCAAGGAAGATGCTTGCAAGTTTCTTAAAATTTGAAAATTAGGGTTTCAAACCACTGTTTTTAAGAAAACCCCTAAAAATAGGACCTTTTTCGTAATTGATCGAAAATGATTTTGATAGGATGAATTGACTTCACGATCACACTAGTCAAGTCAAAATCACCAAAAAGTTTGTTTTACTCTGGTGGGTCTATTTTCATTTTTCAGGAAGAAAGCTAGGACCTCCGCAGCCATTAATGGCAGAATGGCCAGTACCAGGTGGTGAAATCTAAGCCTCAAAAGCTTCAACAAAGAATCCATGGCGAAAATACTTGAAAAGATGCTCTGCGATGGAGGGGATTTTCAAAAGTGAAAAATGCTAAAAAATGGCTTAGTATGGAGAATGCATGCCTTGCTACCAAAAGGAGGCCATGCAGTCAAATGCCTTAGTCATTTTTCCAACGCTCGTACACGCAGCATAGTGAAGGTCATTGCTAGGATGCACACATCCGCGTCATCAATGACAAGGCTCAAATCAGTCAAGCTACACGGTGAATGTGAAATGCAAAGAGATGAAGATTTTCATCTTTTTCGTGTTTCTGTTGGCTTTCCGACGCATCATCAAGCGAGGTCACCTGATTCATCGATCACCGACAAACGTAAGCGAAGTTAGGAGATGTTGCAAGCAAGCACTATCAAAAATGCCAGCCAAACATGAGAAAAAGTGTCCCTGTTGACTAGGGCGCCCAAGAACAAGATGATCTAGATGTCAGTTTTGAGCAAGCTTGTCTTCGGATGATCTCCCCAACATCAGCTTAGCCTTGCAATGAACTTGTTTGCTAGCCTGCGAGACACATCAAACGACAACAACTGTTGACCGTTAGAGCATGCAAAATGGAGGGTAAATCAGTGCATATCAAGACAAAAGCACCCCTGTTGGCCAGGGGCGCCCTTCATTTTAAGTCACCTCTTGAGGTTTTCAACAACTGCTTTCTACAAAGCATTTGCTCAACATCTTCTCAGCTTCGCGTTCAATCCAGTTGCACAATCATAGGACCTGTCAAGCATCCATAGACGAAGATCAAGTAGAAAACACCAAAGGTGAAGGCGAGATGAAGAACATGGAGAAATTGAACAAGTATCAAGGAAACTGCACCTTTCTAGAAATAGGCACCCACCTTTTTGGGCAATCAGATGTAGTCTGTAAGCTCAGTGACCTCCAAGATGACCTACTCCGTTTTGATCAATCTTAACAACGACACCGTCAGCGAAGACAATCAGACATCTGACGACAAAGATCAAACTGGGACCGTTTGTGAAAGTTTGCAAACATGAAAATCATAAGTCAAAAGGTCAAAGGCACCACTGCAGGCCAGGGGCGCCCATGCTTTTGAAGTACCTAAATCAAATTTCAAGATCCGCAAATCCTGTCATCCTTTCTAGGATTGAATTGGTTATCCATCCCATGTTTCAGCAAGATCATCAAACTCATTAGTCATCGGTGATCCCAGATCAGAGCACGGAGGGTCAAAATGGAAGAATTGAAGAACACTCAAAAAAATTGACTAAGTCTGGTGAAAAATGCACCTTCTTGGGAAAAGGCGCCCAAGAATCAGAGGCATCAGACTCAGGTTTTGAGCTTTGCAGCTCCCAAGCACACTTCATTAGAGTTGTTCCACCTCAGCAATGGATCTATCAGGAGCACCTCAAGATCAACTGAGCAATCGAAAACAAGGATCTAACAGAGGCGCTTCACCATGAAAAAAGAGTGAAAATATCTTGAACTCTTCAAAGGGATGCCTAAAGTCAAAGTAAGACTTTGTTGACTGAAGTTGTCTATTTAGACAACTTTTTCATGTCTAAAATGTCCCCAAATTGGTGGAAATCAGTCCCGAGAACTCCAGATCAAGCAGAAAGACCTGACAGAGGGGTTTTCATCGTTCTTCATATTTTGTTGAACAGAGGGAGAATTTATCAGAGGTTGCATCAAAAGGCATAATTTTTCCAGGAAGACAGTTGATAACTTTCAATCTTCTTTTTGTCTTTCCTCTTTTCTTGTCTTAGATCTTCTCACATGTCCAAGAAAACAACAGATAATCACAAATCTGACCAACTGGGTATGATCAACACAGCTTTTTCAACAAAACCCACTTGTTGAGTTTTTCCAGAAACAGTAATCTTGCTGCCCCTATTTTTAGGGTTTTCCTTAAGAAATCACAATTTTGAAAATGAAACAAACTGAGTTTGTTCAGCATTGAAGCACGAACAATACCCATGTGTCATATTTTTTTTGGAAAAATACTTCTCGACAAGTGCTATTTTTAGGGGTTTTCAGAAAATTTACCTAAAGAGTATTAAGTGCACAGTCAATCTTTAAGTTTTCTAGAATGCAGTTCTCCCAAGTCGAGTACAAGACCAAGACGATCTTGGTTCACAATTTCCTAAAAATGATTGACACCAATTTGCATCAGGTACACCTAGAAGTCGACTCAGAAAGGTTGGAAGGCATAGACCAATGCACATTACAGAACATCGAGCAATCCGGATTGCTTGAGGCTGCATCAATCCCCATCACCATACAGAGTGTGGAATTTGTAATTGCTTGCATTAAGCATTACAACCCTACCACACGAGAGATTCGTTTAGTGGATGGACGAGTGATATGCAACCTTAAGCCTAGAGATGTCAAAAGGTGCTTTGCCACTCCACCATGTCCGGAAAATGTGGTCATATCTGTGAGAGAATGCGAAAAGGAATTTGAAGTGTCAAAAGATAAGTGCGAGAAGAGAATGGCAGAAAAATGGCTAAAAGGGAAAAAGGCCAACTTGCCCAAGAATGTGGGACATGGAGAGTTCCGGGACGAGTATGTAGTGACGATCAATCTACTCAACCGCATCACTGGTTAGGAGGATGCGAACAAATTTCAGTCATGGATGTACTACATCATTGCCAAGATTGTAAGCAACATAGAGCATTATGAGTATGTAGTGATGATCACTCTACTCAACCACATCACTGGTCAGGAGGAGGCAAACCAATTTCAATCATGGATGTACTATATCATCGCCAAAATTGTAAGCAATAGAGAGCACTATGATTGGCCCTGTTGATGTGTTTTTCGTGACCGCACTAACGCAGAATAAAGTCGCCAACAGCTACCCTATTCTCTCTTGATCAAAGTATTCCGCATGCTAAGATTGCAAGAAAGTTCATGCGTTCAACTCCAAGGTTCTTTCAGTGCGAATAGGCTCAGTTTGGCTCGATGTGATTTGCTGATATTTCAAGGGGACTTACGGAATTGTTCGGCAGCGGAGAAAGGAATTCAAATGCTTGAAAGATTTGTCTATGAAGCGCGGGTTTCCTATTCTAACCAGAAAGTACTGAATTGAAAGGGGTAGCAGGGCTTAGAGAGTCTAAATCTATTCTAATGCGTGGGATATGGAGCTCAACTTCAGCAAACTTCAACCGGACTTCGCTTTGCCTCGCATCGGACAGCTTCCACGGAGTCGGTGCAATCTTCAAGGGACATGACTAAAGATGTTCAAACCACCACTTGACATGAAGATACCATCACAACGACGCATACCATCATTCAAATCATGATCGAAGTTAAGTACATGATATTCCATTGACTACACAAGGCGATTCACCATCAGCAAATACACTAGTGGTATGGATGACGGTTTTAGATCAAAACACCATATTCACAGCTAACATCTACTTGCATGGAATGAAAATTATACTACTTTGAATTATTTTACCTTTTGATCTAGGAAGAAGCGCTGGCTATCACAACAAAGACGAAATTCACCATCAATGAAAAACTCTTTTATTGAGAGAGTGTTCACAACAATTTCTTACAAAGTTTTCAAAGGGAAAACTTTCCCTCTTCTTCAAACTACACTATCAATCTATACTAAGTTACTCCTAAGCTATCACCTAGTTGTCTCTCTATTCCGACTTCTACTCTAATTCTACTGTCTACTACGTTACAAATGAGGGGGACTCCCCCTTTTATAGATGGCCCAGTCCAAAGGACGGCTCAGATTACAATCGGCTGGATGGCCCAGATCGTGCCACCTCAGCCCTAAACAAGATTTGCCCTAAAAACCGCCACAAAGGAGAGTGGGGTAATAAATGAGCCATAATGTCCATTATCCTTCTAGAAGATTCCATTTGTAGACGCGTTCACACTGTCCTTGATCTCCTTTCTTGACGTTGCTCTTTGACTTCTTCCACTTGAGGGTCTTCATCTTTGTCACTTAAGTTATACTAAGTCTCAACACTTAGCCATTTTCTTGCAACTTTCTCCCTTCGAGATTGAAACTCGTAACTTTATCTTCCTCCGAAGGTTGTAATATCATCGTGCTTCACCACTTCCAGACATCGTGCTCTGGCCTCGACATTCCTCCTGCAAAACAAGCTAGGAGAAGAGTATTAGAACACTTCATAATATAATCTTAACTTA
The DNA here is from genome assembly GCA_007258455.2 of Sequoia sempervirens. NCBI lineage: Eukaryota > Viridiplantae > Streptophyta > Pinopsida > Cupressales > Cupressaceae > Sequoia > Sequoia sempervirens. Next base: position 26,252 of record VDFB02098911.1, read on the forward strand.
CTTACCTGATTTTCACGTTCTAACTTCCAAGCGTTCATCATTTTCCTTAGCCAACTTTTCAACCCATCTTCCTCAAGGGCGTATCATCTTTGAGAAATTCGTTTCACTAACTGGAGCTCTAATACTCAAGTTCGTTCATCTCTGATTCTGGAAGATTAGTCCCACAAAGAATTTGAGCAAATTCACCTAGGCAGTTCCTTTCAAATTCATCGTCTGGAGAATTTCACCTTGAAAACACATTTTCTTCATTTTGCCTTAGAAAATTTTTACATTTTCCCTTAGGAAAATTCATCAACCTGGTGCCCATTTGAAATCTTCATCACATAAACCTCGGCAAGCTATGGAAGACCTTAAAGTCAACCCCTCATCGATAAACTTCGATACCCAAAAGAAAATTTCCTTCAGAACGCGTAGAACTCATGGGTGCACAACGAACGGGTTCATTTAATTTTCTTGAATTTTGAACCTTGGAAGAAATAATTTGCTTCCGTTCTTCATCTGTGATCATCCCGTTGCTCTGACTTGAGAAATATTAACTCATCTACATTATCATCATTCTCTGACTTCATTACTGAGAAAATTTGCTCGAGCTTCACGAAGAAAAAAATTTCACCACCTTGAGCTCTAGGCATATTTTCTAAGGGAGAAAATATTTTGTGCCTTAGAAATTTTTTTGAATCACTTGGCATTTTTGAAAAATTTCCCCTTAGAAAATTTTATTCATTCTTCAATCCATCTTGCCAGTGGTGAGAAATTTTTATCAACTTCCCTTAGAAAATATTTCTCGAAAGCACATCACACTTAACATATTTTATTTTATTCATCAACTTGGGCGCATATTAGACTTCATGAAGGACACCTTGTTAAAAAAAATCCAACGCCTAGCTTACTCTTTAATCTCCCTCTGGGCGCATTTTATGTTTGAGGAGGACATTTTAACTTTCAACGCCTAGCATGTTTTATTCATCACCCTAACAACTTTATCTCATTTACCACGCCTCACCTCATGTTCATTTTAACATGTCGCATATTGCATGTCAAGGGGGATATGCTTTAAGTCTATGCCTTAGTAATTTCATCACTTGGCACTTATCTCACCACCTTACACTTTACCTTAGGCGTATATCACATAGCAAGTTTTATCCTTTCGCTTTACTTTCACACTCTTCATTCACCTTTCAGCTTGGGCGCATATCACATGTGTGAGGGCTGAAGCATTTACAACGCCTTAGTGACCTTTCAACTTCTCCATTTTTGTCTCCATATGGCCCCATTTGGGCGCATTTTACTATGTGTGAAGGATGAGAATCTTTGACCCTTTTGACTTCCTTCTTGTTAACTCCTCTTGGGCGCATTTTGGACATGGTGGAGGATGAAGCATTTACAACGCCTTAGTGACCTTTCAACTTCTTCATTTTTGTCTTGACATGGCATGTTTTGGGCGCATTTCCACCTAGGAGGAGGATGAAAAACGTTTGACTTCTTTGACCTTTCTCTCCTTGGGCGCATTTTTCCAGTGGAGGAGGATAAGAATTTCATACTTAGCAATTTTTATGCCACTACCTTGAGCTGGGCGCATTTTCCATGTGATAGAGGATGAAAATTGACACTTATACATTTTCTTGACTTCCAGCTTGATGAGGGCGCATTTTGCCTGGGGAGGTGGATGAAGTTCTTGACTTAGAAATTTTCTCAGCCATTTGTGCTTGAGGGCGCAATTTGCTATGTGAGGAGGATGAACATCAATACTTAGCCATTTTCCTCGTCCCTGCCAGCTTCTCCATGCCTTACTATTTATAGTAAGTCCTTCAATTCCTGCATCTCTGAAGCTCGGAATGATTTGAAATTTTGAACGCTGCATCCTCATGACCTTGCTGCCCTGTCGACACTGCCATTTTTAGCTGACCTGCTATTTTTAGCCCATTTCTGAGGACGATTTACTATAAATAGCAACTGCTCGTTTTTGATAGCTCCACAACTCCGATTGACTTGAAATTTGAATGAGGTGCTCCTCACCACGTGACCTGCCTGCTGACATCAACGCATGCACTCGATTTACTATTTTTAGCCTATTTCCAAATTGACTTACTATAAATAGTAAGTGCTCCGTTTGACCTGAAATTTTACCAGCAGATAGTCTGAAGGATACTGATCGCGGTGGTTTACACCGGTTTTCAAAAATTCTTACTTTTTGCCCTTATTTTCAGGCTCTGAAGCTGGAAACCCTAATTTGCTCTGCATGCATATCAAACGATATTTGTTTGCTCTCGTTTCCGTGGCACTGCGATCAGCTCGTGATTCTGAACTGCTGGGAAGCGGCTGCCGGGACACACCTGCTAAAAATAGTAAGTTCCTTACTGAGTGGTTATCTCTGTTTGCATGTCTACCACTGTGAAGCTCTTGAAAAACCCATCAGGAATCATCCGACATGCAAAAGAAATCCTGACATGCAAACCCTAAAAATAGCCTCGGAAGATTGAATTCTGAAAGTTGTCGTCTCGACTTGCATGTTACATCACTGCGAAGGTCTCGAAAAACCCAGAAGGAATATGTTAACATGCAAAGAAAAACTCTGCATCTGAACCCTGAAATTTGTCCCGGAAGCTGGACTGCTAAAAATAGTAAGTTGTCTGTTTTCGCTCAAATTTTGCACACGAGCAGTTTGATGTGCTCTGAATGTCGTGTGACTGTCGGAATTTCAAAATGCCGGATTGCACACTTACTAAAAATAGTAAGTACTCAGAATTTGATGAAAACTTGCTGAGAGCCTGTTGGAAGTATATTGACAAGAACGTTAGTCTCAAATTTCAATTTACTCACTTCATTTGACCTCAAATTGGCAAGGAAGCTCAAAACCCTAATTTCCAGACTTAGCCAAAATTTCACGTTATGGTTCAACGGCGGGCCCGTCCCAGAAAGATAGACAGAACGAGAGAGAGACAACAGCGAAAACAAACCAACATCAAACCAAAAGCAAAGCCAAAATTAGGGGCTCCCCATTTGCAATGGGGCGATGTGTGAAAAAACGTCACAACATTAGCCCCAACCCGAATAAATGTTCTTGAACATTTCAAAGACAAAACCCATTCCATACTCAGAACCTTTGGATAATGCCTTCCAAGTCATCAATTGACTGGGGGACATACTTAAAAGGGAAGAAGAATCCTAAATTGGATCAAGGCACTTCATCTTTTGATTACAAGTGTGTGCATATGCGTTTGTTCCAGCTCAAAAGACCACTGAAGTTCCCAGAATCCGTCCCAGCAAGTTAAACAAATATCTTAACTTCAAAAGCATCCTGGACATTGCCTCGCTGCCAGTCAGACATCCATAGCCCCGACGAGGTTATCGATACAATTCTCACGAATATTGCTCCACTGCCGGCCGGGCGTCCATAGCCCCGGTGGAGTTACTCGTATGTTCCCAAAACCAATATTTCATGATATTTTTCTTTCACTTTTCATTTTCTATTTTCTTTTTGATATTTCTTTTGAGCACATTTCCTTTCTTCGTTTGATTTCTCCGTCAATTCCTCGATTGGCTGGCAGGCAATGAAGCCTCCAATGGGTTTGAGAATTGTAGTGGCGCTGAAGCAAGATGTAAGATTTTCACCTGCCAAGACTTTTCCCAAGAAGCCTCAATGACTTAGAGCAATTAATTGTGTGAGTAAAATATAGTAATCGTGAGACTTGGTGTCAAGACACAATAGATGATTCCCTTCCGAGTCAAGTACAAATCCCAACCAAATGATAAGACTTGAAAGAAAAAACCTCGGATCCTAGAGCACTTCCTGAGTAATTATCTAAGAAATGGACTAACATTATATCAACATTGTACTGGAGTGTGGCGGAAACAACACAACACCCCCCTTACAAATGGGATCCCCTTTATTGAAAGCAAACTAAACTACGAAAGCAAGACAACTAATCTAAACAAAAACAAAAACTTTAAGTGAACAACAATCAAAAGACCTAAGTACATACAACTCCTAGCATGATTTCTTAGGATGTGCAGTAATAGCAAAGTAGTAGTAATAGTGCGAAGCTTTGCAAACTTATCTTTAAACTCAGAAAAATATTCTTTCAAAGGACAAATCTGAAATTCAGGCAAAACTTCAGGAAAGATTAGCAATTGAGGCAACTCATCTGGACCATGATTAATCCATAAACAAGTCGTCTTTCCTAAGTCTCCATAATCAAAATGATATTCTTTGTAGCCAACAGTAGAGAAAGATACAACCTGGTGGTCTTCATTGCATGCTTGCCTGTCGTCCATTGCTTCGTCCGGAGGTCGAAGTTGATGGTGAACCATACCACTTGCATCTAAAACGTGGAGATGATCTAAACTGGGAGGAGTGGGGCGGGAAATCAATTCGAAAGAGCACTTGGAAACTTGGATTACTTCATGCGCTGGCTCCTTTTGAATCTCTAGCAATGGATCAAGCCCCAACCCGAATTGCTTTTCACTTTCCATCTCTTTATGAAGCAGTATTTCATTTGGTTCAATTTCATCAAGCAACTCTTCCATGACTGTGAATAATGGATCAAGTGCTGATGCAAAATGCATCTCATATTCTGCCTCCATCTTGGTAGCCCATTGATCGTCAAACACATCATCTTGCCTTAAGCTTCTTACCATTTCTTCCATCTTGTTTATGCATGATTGAACCTTTTCGTCAAGGAGCATTCCTTCCTGAAGTGTACTGGAATTGCTTCCCTCTTCACGTTCTCCTCCTTGAGTGAGTGAATATTTCACATCATCTCTTCTTTGAGCTAGTTCATTCATTTCTGCATGCTGACAGTTGCCTTGGGTGGTTTCTCTTCCTTGGATATATCTCACGGCATCTTTGATCTTTGCTCCAATAGCCTCTTGTTCTAACATGATGTAGGAACAATCTTCATCTGCTTGCTCCCTAAGCTTGATTACATCATCCTGTTGTGACTTATTCTCCTTGTCGTTGGATGATGTTGAGGTACACTCCTCATTTGGTGCTAAAAATGTTTGTGTGACATATTCAATCCATCCTTTGTCTTTGAAGAATCCATATGGTAGTACTGGTAATTTGAGGCGACATCTGGCGAAGTTGATGGCTTCTTCACATGTTGTGCAAGTGAACTCTGGATGAGGTGCGTTGTGAATCCGACACCAACGAGGGAGCAAAACACCTTTCAAACAAACATTGCCTAGCTCCATCTGACCTTGGATCCTAAGTATGAATCTCGTGAAGGCCTCATCCACAACCTCTGGAAGGCTATAATCATCAGGTTCTACGTCCAATACTCCTGGCTTGGGGACATCCCAAAAGAAAATTTTCCCTTGGAGAACAAGCTCTATCCTTGAGAGGAATGTTAAGCAACTGATTTCTTCGTGCTGGGAGGTCTCATGAATTCGACATCTTCCTGGCAAAGCAAACTTAGACAAATTCTCGGGCCACAGCTGTGCATTCAATCTTTCATGAATCTGAGCAATATCTACAAGACTGTCTTGAGGGCAAGAAATATGCCCATCCATTGAGAAATCTCTTTTTTGATTTTCCATTTTTTGATTTTTTTGAATTTTTCAACTTTTCACTTTTTTTTGGATTTTTGACATAAGAGAGATCTAACATATCTCCGATTTGGAACTTCAAAGCTCATACTGGTTCCTTCCAGCTTCTTGAACAATTCAATGCTGGCCCTCTTTCTAGCGCCAATTCCTGTTGATGTGTTTTTCGTGACCGCACCAACGCAGAATAAAGTCGCCAACAGCTACCCTATTCTCTCTTGATCAAAGTATTCCGCATGCTAATATTGCAAGAAAGTTCATGCGTTCAACTCCAAGGTTCTTTCAGTGCGAATAGGCTCAGTTTGGCTCGATGTGATTTGCTGGTATTTCAAGGGGACTTACGGAATTGTTCGGCAGCGGAGAAAGGAATTCAAATGCTCGAAAGATTTGTCTATGAAGCGCGGGTTTCCTATTCTAACCAGAAAATACTGAATTGAAAGGTGTAGCAGGGCTTAGAGAGTCTAAATCTATTCTAAGGCGTGGGATATGGAGCTCAACTTCAGCAAACTTCAATCGGACTTCGCTTTGCCTCGCATCAGACAGCTTCCACGGAGTCGGTGCAATCTTCAAGGGACATGACTAAAGATGTTCAAACCACCACTTGACATGAAGATACCATCACAACGACGCATACCATCATTCAAATCATGATCGAAGTTAAGTACATGATATTCCAGTTGACCACACAAGGCGTATTCACCATCAGCAAATACACTAGTGGTATGGATAGATGAAGTTGCTTAGATCAAACACCATATTCCACAGCTAACATCTACTTGCATGGAATGAAAATTATACTACTTTGAACTATTTTACGCTACCATTTGAATCGGAAGGACGAAGAAACCTTGCTAGCTACTCACAACAAAGACAAAATTCACCATGATGAAAAACTCTTTTACCCCAGTGAGAGAGAGTGTTCACAACAATTTCTTACAAAGTTTTCAAAGGGAAAACTTTCCCTCTTCTTCAAACTACACTATCAATCTATACTAAGTTACTCTAAGCTATCACCTAGTTGTCTCTCTATTCCGACTTCTACTCTAATTCTACTGTCTACTCCGTTACAAATGAGGGGGACTCCCCCTTTTATAGATGGCCCAGTCCAACGGACGGCTCAGATTACAATCGGCTGGATGGCCCAGATCGTGCCACCTCAGCCCTAAACAAGATTTGCCCTAAAAACCGCCACAAAGAAGAGTGGGGTAATAAATGAGCCATAATGTCCATTATCCTTCTAGAAGATTCCATTTGTAGACGCGTTCACACTGTCCTTGATCTCCTTTCTTGACGTTGCTCTTTGACTTCTTCCACTTGAGGGTCTTCATCTTTGTCACTTAAGTTATACTAAATCTCAACACTTAGCCATTTTCTTGCAACTTTCTCCCTTCGAGATTGAAACTCGTAACTTTATCTCCCTCCGAAGGTTGTAATATCATCATGCTTCACCACTTCCAGACATCGTGCTCTGGCCTCGACATTCCTCCTGCAAAACAAGCGAGGAGAAGAGTATTAGAACACTTCATAATATAATCTTAACTTACTTACCTGATTTTCACGTTTTAACTTCCAAGCGTTCATCATTTTCCTTAGCCAACTTTGCAGTCAAATTCTTCATGCCTTAGCCAACTTTTCAACCCATCTTCCTCAAGGGCGTATCATCTTTGAGAAATTCGTTTCACTAACTGGAGCTCTGATACTCAAGTTCGTTCATCTCTGATTCTTGAAGATTAGTCCCACAAAGAATTTGAGCAAATTCACCTAGGCAGTTCCTTTCAAATTCATCGTCTGGAGAATTTCAACCTTGAAAACACATTTTCTTCATTTTGCCTTAGAAAAATTTTAAATTTTCCCTTAGGAAAATTCATCAACCTGGTGCCCATTTGAAATCTTCATCACATAAACCTCGGCAAGCTATGGAAGACCTTAAAATCAACTCCTCATCGATAAACTTTGATACCCAGAAGAAAATTTCCTTCAGAACGCGTCGAACTCATGGGTGCACAACGAACGGGTTCATTTAATTTTCTTGAATTTTGAACCTTGGAAGAAATAATTTGCTTCCGTTCTTCATCTGTGATCATCCCGTTGCTCTGACTTGAGAAATATTAACTCATCTACATTATCATCATTCTCTGACTTCATTACTGAGAAAATTTGCTCGAGCTTCACGAAGAAAAAAATTTCACCACCTTGAGCTCTAGGCATATTTTCTAAGGGAGAAAATATTTTGTGCCTTAGAAATTTTTTTGAATCACTTGGCATTTTTGAAAAATTTCCCCTTAGAAAATTTTATTCATTCTTCAATCCATCTTGCCAGTGGTGAGAAATTTTTATCAACTTCCCTTAGAAAATATTTCTCGAAAGCACATCACACTTAACATATTTTGTTTTATTCATCACCCTAACAACTTTATCTCATTTACCACGCCTCACCTCATGTTCATTTTAACATGTCGCATATTGCATGTCAAGGGGGATATGCTTTAAGTCTACGCCTTAGTAATTTCATCACTTGGCACTTATCTCACCACCTTACACTTTACCTTAGGCGTATATCACATAGCAAGTTTTATCCTTTCGCTTTACTTTCACACTCTTCATTCACCTTTCAGCTTGGGCGCATATCACATGTGTGAGGGCTGAAGCATTTACAACGCCTTAGTGACCTTTCAACTTCTCCATTTTTGTCTCCATATGGCCCCATTTGGGCGCATTTTACTATGTGTGAAGGATGAGAATCTTTGACCCTTTTGACTTCCTTCTTGTTAACTCCTCTTGGGCGCATTTTGGACATGGTGGAGGATGAAGCATTTACAACGCCTTAGTGACCTTTCAACTTCTTCATTTTTGTCTTGACATGGCATGTTTTGGGCGCATTTCCACCTAGGAGGAGGATGAAAAACGTTTGACTTCTTTGACCTTTCTCTCCTTGGGCGCATTTTTCCAGTGGAGGAGGATAAGAATTTCATACTTAGCAATTTTTATGCCACTACCTTGAGCTGGGCGCATTTTCCATGTGATAGAGGATGAAAATTGACACTTATACATTTTCTTGACTTCCAGCTTGATGAGGGCGCATTTTGCCTGGGGAGGTGGATGAAGTTCTTGACTTAGAAATTTTCTCAGCCATTTGTGCTTGAGGGCGCAATTTGCTATGTGAGGAGGATGAACATCAATACTTAGCCATTTTCCTCGTCCCTGCCAGCTTCTCCATGCCTTACTATTTATAGTAAGTCCTTCAATTCCTGCATCTCTGAAGCTCGGAATGATTTGAAATTTTGAACGCTGCATCCTCATGACCTTGCTGCCCTGTCGACACTGCCATTTTTAGCTGACCTGCTATTTTTAGCCCATTTCTGAGGACGATTTACTATAAATAGCAACTGCTCGTTTTTGATAGCTCCACAACTCCGATTGACTTGAAATTTGAATGAGGTGCTCCTCACCACGTGACCTGCCTGCTGACATCAACGCATGCACTCGATTTACTATTTTTAGCCTATTTCCAAATTGACTTACTATAAATAGTAAGTGCTTCGTTTGACCTGAAATTTTACCAGCAGATAGTCTGAAGGATACTGATCGCAGTGGTTTACACCGGTTTTCGAAAATTCTGGATTTTTGCCCTTCTTTTCAGGCTCCGAAGCTGGAAACCCTAATTTGCTTTGCATGCATATCAAACGATATCTGTTTGCTCTCATTTCCGTGGCACTGCGATCAGCTCGTGATTCTGAACTGCTGGGAAGCGGCTGCCGGGACACACCTGCTAAAAATAGTAAGTTCCTTACTGAGTGGTTATCTCTGTTTGCATGTCATACCACTGTGAAGCTCTTGAAAAACCCATGAGGAATCATCCGACATGCAAAAGAAATCCTGACATGCAAACCCTAAAAATAGCCTCGGAAGACTGAATTCTGAAAGTTGTCGTCTCGACTTGCATGTTACATCACTGCGAAGGTCTCGAAAAACCCAGAAGGAATATGTCAACATGCAAAGAAAAACTCTGCATCTGAACCCTGAAATTTGTCCCGGAAGCTGGACTGCTAAAAATAGTAAGTTGTCTGTTTTCGCTCAAATTTTGCATACGAGCAGTTTGATGTGCTCTGAATGTCGTGTGACTGTCGGAATTTCAAAAATGCTGACGGATTGCCTACAATTGCACACTTACTAAAAATAGTAAGTACTCAGAATTTGATGAAAACTTGCTGAGAGCCTGTTGGAAGTATATTGACAAGAACGTTAGTCTCAGATTTCAATTTACTCACTTCATTTGACCTCAAATTGGCAAGGAAGCTCAAAACCCTAATTTCCAGACTTAGCCAAAATTTCACGTTATGGTTCAATGGCGGGCCCGTCCCAGAAAGATAGATAGAACGAGAGAGAGACAACATCAAAAACAAACCAACATCAAACCAAAAGCAAAGCCAAAATTAGGGGCTCCCCATTTGCAATGGGGCGATGTGTGAAAAAACGTCACAACACACCCGCCCTCATCAGTGATACGCTCCACAAGCAAATGATCGGGTTCTTAGAGGCTCACAGGTTTCACATGTGCTCATATCTTGTATACCTGATTTCCTTCAAGGGCAATTCAGAGCATTAGCACTGTGGGAACATTGGGTGTGCAAAAGGTCCACGAACATTTCCCACGATTCGAGTTCACTTAGGCAAAAAGACATTTCAAGCAGATAAATGACCTCTTCCTAATGCACACCGTAAGAGACCTCGACCATGAGATGCATATACGCATGTCATTAGCAGCCAAGGAGGCAATGGTGGACTGGGCAGATTAGTTCATCTAGTTCCCCACCTTCACCTACATACACGTATATGGATACAACAATCATCCTGACATGTTACCCTGCTATCCTTCAGAGGGTAGTCTTCATGGAGTTCTTGTAGCAGTTGTCCGAAGTTCATTCTCATTTTCATAACAAATGCAAGACGGCTACGAACTTTCCTTTCCAAATGGGACTTTACAGGTGCCAGGAGACGGTGAGACTTAATCTTGAGTATCTCATTGAGAGAAAATCATATGATCCTAGAGGCCTTTATACATCACACCTTGAGCAACACTCTTCACAGGAGTCTTCCATGGAGGGCTATTGAGTCAACTGTGAAGATGAGTTCGATGTACGAAGACACAATTACAGCCGGTTTAGACTTTCACAAATTGCTGACTTCATGTTAGAAGATGTGGAAGGCCTATCCAATGATGATGGGGAAGTTATTCTTCCTTCATTCTTCGTAGATTGAGTGGACTCACAAACACTTGGAAAAGTGGATTGATATGCTAAGGAAAGTATGTCTATAGAGGAAAGGATAGGTAGAGTTGTCAGAAATAGCCAACTCTACTTGGATGGCAAGAAGACAAGGAAGGTAGTAATTCCTTGCAGAGAGCCGCCACTGGTTCATTCTTTGCTACCTTCCACGTCAAGGAAGAAGCCCAGATAGAAGCAATGGATTAACCTTCCTAGAGGAGCCAAGATGTTAGGGCACACAAGGGGAAGAATATAGATTGTTGACATAGACTAGCAAGAGGTATATGTGGTGACAGCCACAAGCATACCTGAGCCAGTCATGGAAACAACTGTAGTTGAGCTAGTGATTGAGACAATCATAGCTTAGAGAGCGCCAATGATGGAAGTAGTTACAGCTAATACAATTCCAGAGGTGGAAGTAGAGCCTCCCATTTCACCACCACCGCAGCAATCACCAGTCCCCATCAACTTGGATTCACCACTACGCGACATCACTATGCAATCCCATTCATTAGGCATTCAAGGGCCTAACATTCCTCCTTCCAATGAGGCTAGTTAGGATTCATTTTGGCTAGAAGGTCTCCTAGGAAGGAAGAGAGAAAGGCCATCCTACCAATTGGACTTCACAGAATTCGACCATGTCCCTCAAGACATGTTAGTAAAGAAGCTGAAGAAGCAGGTTCATGTAGTAAGGAATGCTGACAATGAATTTGTCATAGAGACAGCTACGCCACCTTAAGACAGGAATGCACATGAGGTAGAGGTTAATGACTTCACCTTGTTGATAGTCAACCTTGGTAAGACCACTCGTCAAGTGGAGGCAAATCTCCTTATAGTTGCATCAGTGAGTGTCAAGGAAACAATGGCAAAGGACAACAAACATAAAGTAGCCTTAAAGGCTGAAAACCAGCAGCTGAGATTATACATATCTAGCTTGATGCACGGAAGTCCAAACATCTCTGCTTTGCCACAAGAGATGCTAGACCTCCCCGCAGAGAAAAATCACCACCAGCTGATCTTGAATGGAAAACACTTGAGAAGTCAAGTAGAAGAATTTGTCATCAAAGGACGGTGTATACTTACAGAGTTGTACCAGTTGAGGTCCAAAGCTCATGAACTTCGCGCAGAGATTCAACAATCAGAGCAAAAGGCAGCAGAGAAGAGGCTTGGGGATGAGATCACTATCTCAGACTTGCAGTTGGTGTACTAATCTGTTACTATAGTGGAGAACAAGCAACATCTTTTCGCTTGGAAAGAACAACTTGCATACAAGGTGAAAGCATATGACACCAACTATGTAGAATTGATTGAGTACCAACAAATTGTAGCAGGTGTTATCAAGTTTGTAAGAACATTGGTAACATCCATCCCTTACCTTTACTAGCACGAAGGAGGTGCATACATCAAGCTAGCCGAATTGCAAACACAGTTCCAAGGTCTCATCCGTGAAAATTTTTGCAGTGACCTTGCAGGTTGCGAGTTGAGTAAGATTGCAGTCATGTCAACAAAGCTGGATGACGCAACTGCAAAGTGTATTGAATATGAACAGCAGATTGCGAGTGGTGAGGAGATTCTTAGATGATATATCATCTTATGAAGCATTGATTTCCTAGGGGTAGAAGAAGTCAACGACTGGCTAGAGGAGCTATTGACTGGAGGTGATGAGGTGTAAAGCACCTAGTTAGACATCCTACCCTCCAAAATAGCATTTATGGCAACAAGAGTTAACTTGATGCCCCTTTCCAAGTTAACTCACTGTCCATTGATCATGCATGTCAGATCCCACTAATTATGGATGTCTATTCTAGATCTCCACTAATTGTGGATCTCTATTTTGGAGGCACTTTTGTAATTTGAGTTCACTCTTAGTTTAGTTTCAGTTAACTGAAGTAGATTTCCAGTTAACTGCTTGATCACCTACTTTTAGACATAGGAATAAATCTTGCAGATTGGCAAGAACTAATTGTTAACTCAAGGAGATTTTAGGGTTGCCTACTCCTTTGAGCTTCAATAAATAAGAGCCTTTGCTCATTATTTTGTAACCTTTATTTACTACACAAAATTTCTGTGCCATTGTGCCAACAAGCTTGCAAGTCTATATTTGTTCACTCTAGGATAAGAGTTGTTTCATTTCTTAAGAAATTGTGTATGATTTCGTACCTTTGCTGTCCCAAACCTTTGTAATTCATTGAGAAAGTTTGAAGAAATAAATCAAAAGGCATATGCAATTTGATCCAAGGTTTCAAGTTCTATCAACGTCTTGTTCTTATAATCTATTGTTTGAATCTACCCCTTGGACAGGTTCCGTCACCTCCTTGGGAATTTCGATGTTAATGATTATCGTTTGATGTTGTGTAATGATCTGTATTTCAGCCTACACTTTGGACAGGTGTCGTCACCTCCTCGGGAATCCTGATTTCTAGTTCATCGTCCTTTGTTGTTTCTAGTAAGTTGCATCTCGGCCTACACCTTAGACAGGGGTTCCTCCTCCTTGGGAATCTTGAGATTCAACTTACCATAAGAGTGTTTGCTTGCATAAGACCTTATTCTAGCATAGAACTGAAAATTCAGAGCCTTCAAACGCGTTCTGAGAGAAGGTCGGCCCAAGTGATCCAACCATTCCACTCCTGCTCCTATGCCCGTCTTGCTCTGTTTATCTAGAGTAGATAGGATAGATTAAAAGTTAGCCTAGTTGTAGTTAAGATCTACATAAACTAGAGAAAACCTTTGCTACAATGCATTGTGTTTATGCACCCTTGTGTCCTACCCGTTGAGTAAAAAAGATAGGAACTTAGTTCGTTTTACTTTTACGCAAACATCAACAAACGAGAGGGAGCTTCCCCTCCATAATTTGAAGAGAAGTCATCACGCACTGTGCATAGCTGTCCATTTCCAATAAGCACTCTAGAGGTGCTAATTGAAACACCAACAGGGAAAAAATTAGCTTTTGAAGGTTTTTCCTTGAGGGGTTGTTGCATGTCAATGAAAAAGTCACTTTTTTGAAAATTTAACGTTTTGGGTTCATTCAAAAAGATACTCTCAACGAAATCCATGTCTTAGAAATTTTCATAAAAATTGCCCCTCGAGGAAGCTATTTTTAGCCGCCGTGAAAAGTTGTTGAAGTATAGGCGTGTGCCCAGTCAATCTTTTGGATTTTCAGAATGCAATTCTCTCAAGTTGAATTCAAGACCAAATTGGTCTTTCTTCATGGTTTCCTGAAGACGACTGGCACCAATTTACATCGAGCACAACCAGTGGTTGATTTGGACAATTTGACAGAGGTAGACACTCAAAGTTCATACAGTTTTATACCTCGTATATTTGATAGCCTTTCAAGGCCAGTTTAGAGGGTTGAATACCGTTGGAACTTTGGGTGTGTAGGAAGCTCATAAGTATTTCTCACTGCTAGAGTGTTCACAATCAAACTTCGCAGTTTCATCACGGAACACTTTCTATTAAGAAAAATCAAGAAAAGCGTCAGAAGCATAAAGCATCAAAAGAAACAGAGGTCATCACTCCAATTACAGATCCGCCAAAGTTACCAGTCAATGAACTGCCAGTTTAAGTGTGCAGATGTTTCTAGGATTGCTCAAGTTGCTGACAAGTAGTCAATTGATAGTTGAGGCATGTGACGATCTCCAGATGATGAGTTAGTTAACAGCTGGTTGGAGGAGTTAATTACTCAAATTGATGAGGTGTGAACTGCCAGTTGGGATGTCCTACCTTTCCAAAAATAGCATTTAAGACACAACAGTTAACTTGATGCCCTTTCCAAGTTAACTCGCTGTCCCACCTTTCGTGCATGTCTATTTCTAGAGACACCTTTTGTACAGTGGAGTTAGTATTTAGTTTAGAATCAGTTAATTGAAGTAGTCTTTCCGGTTAACTGTTAGGTTACCTTAATTTAGACATAAGAATAAATCTTGCAGATTGGCAAGAACTGAATGTTAACTCAAGGTGATTTTAGGGTTCCTTACTCCTTTGAGTTTCTATAAATAAGAGCAAGCTTGCTCATTATTGTTTAACTTTTATTACTACACAAAATTACTGCGCCATTGTGCCATCAAGCTTGCAAGTCAATATCTATTTACTCTTTGTCTAAGAGTCGTGTGGTTGATCGTATCTTGTATGATTGTCCTCTTTCATACCATTTTCTGTCCCAAATATTTGTAATCGTTGATTTTGAGAAAATAAATCAAAAGAGCAATGAGCCTTTGATCTAAAGTTTCAAGATCTATCAATACTTGTTTTTTTAATCTTTGTTTCAATCTACACCTCGAGAAGAGCTATGAGCCTTTGAGGGAATTTGGAGATTAAGCTTATCGTTTAATGTTGTTTCTTATGATCTATATTTCAGCCTACACCTCGAAAAGAGCTTTGAGCCTTCAAGGGAATCCTGATATTTAGTTCATCGTTTGATGTTGTTATCAATAATCTTCTTTTTAGCCTACACCTCGAAAGAGCAATGAGCCTTTGATGGAATCCTAAGATCTAGATTATCGTTTGAGTGTTTACTTGCATAAACTTTATTTCAGCGTAAATCTGAAAGAGCAATGAGCCTTTAGATGCACTCTGAGAGACAGTTTGTCTAAGTGATCCAACCATTCCCAATTGCTCCTAAATCCTCTCGCTCTGAATTTACTTGGGAGATAGTATGGTTATAAAGTAAGCCTAGTTGTAGTCGAGATCCGCGAAACTAGAGAAAAACCTTAGCTACAATGCATAGAGTTTTATAAACCTTGTGCTCTTAGCTGAGTAAAAAGATACAAACGTAGTTTACATTTCTTTTTACGTATCAACTGTTACACCCCGATTGTAAAGCTACTATTCATAGGATGTACATTGTAAATGTTGAATCTTTCTGTTGAATAAATTGAATTGTTCTTGTGATCAATTGGATGTGTCCTAAATGATTGTCTCTTTATCTGATGCTTCTATTGGTGTAAATCTTGAATGAAAATAGCATATGGAGTTATGAAATAATGTTGTTCTAACTTTCTACAATGCTTAATGTATATTGTTTTGGTCTTGAGCAAATAACTTCCGTTACCATGTCATGATTTGCAGGAAACAAGTTTGTACCTCGAGACAGAGGAGAGATATCACTCGGGGAAGAACTTGGTCGGGTAAACAGTAATGGATACCAACTGGACATACACACACACAAACCTTAGAACTGTGTAAGCTAAGTCATTGTTCTGGTTAAAGGTAAGTCATCTGTAGGCTTGTCTAGTATCATTAGGAATCGTGTCTTCTTCTGAATGTGTAAACAAGTGATGCTTGCCCGTATAACCTTATAAATGATAAAGTTCTGGTTAGAGGTGGATATGTGTATTTGTACATACGAATACGATATGTACAAGTACCCATAAGTACATTCATGTCGATACAAACGTATTAAGCAGATGGATATGCCATACATATGTGTCGATATAAATGTATTTATGGATACTTATACATGTAGTATATATATACTGATATATATACAAATATACATACCCACGGCTAACGAGATAAATGAATTATATATTGTAATGATATCTTCCCTCTAAAATTATACGAATACATATATATATATTTACATGTTTAACGTATAGTGTAAATGAATATATATGTATTAGTATAAAGTTAAGTATTTCAATATATTTAATATTATATTAAAATATTAATATAATATAGTTTAAAATGTATATAATATTATTTAAATTGATAATTTAAATAATTATACATAAACTATATTATATAAGTATTTTAATAGAATATACAAAATATATTTAAACAAAAGATTTGACAAAATCAAATGAAATGAAAATTAAACATTTTAAAACACTTTGATAAAATGCGAATGCAAATCTGGGAAGAGCATAAAAATCGCGGATTTCTTAAAATCGCGAATTGCTTTAAAAACGCCGATTTCTCAAATGTATTCGTTGAAATGTTAAACTTCAAATATGAGCTTAAATAAATGCGTCATTTTTACTTTGAAAACTCTATTAAAATATTGAAGATTTACCAAAGTGAAATAAAGAAGAAAAAACGCGAAAATGCTGAAGGAAAATGAAAAACGCGCAGAGAAATCGCGCGACTAGGGCCAGGCGTCAGAAAATAGATGAGATATTTCTTGCTTTGCAAAAAGAATGAAATGTGGACGCCATTTGAGCAAGGAAAAAGTCTGAAATGGAAACTTGGCATTTAACCTAACTGTAAAAACGCGCCAGTTGAGAGTTGTCACGTTTTTAACAGTCTGAAACAAATTCGAAATGAAATAAACTTCTTGCTGTCAAACATGGAGGTCGAAACCCTCACCAAATTGATACACGTTTTTAGTTTGAAACATTCTTCAACCTGCTGGCAGTTCTGGCGCCATAGAAGGTGGAAATCAGTTTTAAAATCAACCTATAAATATACCTGCGTTTGGCATTCTTTCTCACACGAATTTACAGTCAAGTTTCTTGAGTATTTTATAACTAAAAAGTGAATTCGTCATAGTAGAGAAATTGCTAAGTTATTTTGTTAATGTGAGGTATTCTCTGAACAAAAGAGCAGAAGTTGAAATTGCTGGTAATCTTTGAATAGAAGAGGAGTAATCAGGAATTGCCTTTTACTGTGTTGAGTATTTGGATTGAAGAATCCAAGCTGAAAGTGATTTGAGTAAAGGCCAGTGAAGGAGCTATCTTCCAAACTTGTGGAAAGCTAAATCAGGCATGCTAGCTCTTACTTTACATATTAATCTGATAAGTCTCTGAATTATAGTCATGGCTGGAAAGAAATGAGTTTGATTGTCTTAAGATTGAACTAAAAAGAATAGTAGTTTCTTAACCATTATCATGAATATGGTCTTGTCATGGCTTTTGTTGTCATTGGTGTACGTTTTTTATTAGTTAATGAAAGCAATCTGTATGGTGTTTTAATGGCTCTATATAATGAGCATATGCTTGTGTATAAATAATAGTTACTAGGATTGAGTCAAGAATATTTGCAAGATATACTCTACAACTTAATACAAACAACTTAATCAAGTTATTGTATCCCTAGGATGAATATATCCTGAATTAGGGCGTTAGTTGTAGTATCTTGTTTAATAGATTCATCATTCCAGTAGTAAAATGTAGTAGGAAGTCTAGGGTACGGACTACCCCGATAGACCAACCTACGCGTAGAATTAAGATAGCCTTAAGTCAAGTTGAACCTGGCTAGTGAATGTGACATATGACCTATGTTCTTCGTTGAACGTAAACACTTTGGCCAAAGTAGTGTAAGGAACCATTTAGTTGTTGTACTACACTGTCAGTTCACCGTGATTCCGAAATACAACCTAGTTTGTGATTTGCCGTTAGCACGAAAACTAGTTTTGTAGAATCACAACACTATGTCCAGTTGGTAGTCATTAAAGGTTACCCAACCAATCTCTTCTTCGAAGGGAGGGCCGTTCATTGAAAAATGATCGTGCGGGGGACCGCATTATAAGTCCGTGGTTGGCGGAAAAACGCTCGAGTGATGTTTCTCCTCCACGAACACCCGACGGATGATCCAAAGCTTGACAGGATGGATTCCTGGACCTTCTTATTTCTATTGGTGTCAAAAGCCTACGGACTACGTATGTATGTTTCTCTTCATGCTTTGTAATTTCATTTGAAATGAATTAGTTTAAAGATGCAAAAGATGTTTCTTATTTATGTTTTGAAAAGAAATTGTTTAATCAAAATGGTATTGTTCTTACTTTTATGTATGAATTGTAAAGTTTTAATTTTATCGTACAAGTGTGTTCGTTACATCAACAGTGAAAGAGGGAGCTTCCCTGCCTAATTTGAATAGTAGTTTATCTGTGCATAGCTGTCCATTTTTGATACGCACTTTAGAGGTGCGAGTTGAGACACCAATAGTTTTCTAGTGCCCATCGTGGGGCACAAGGCATAAAACTTCAAGAAAAGCTTATGCTTTATGACATGGGAATGATCCTCTGGCATCCTATTGCATGATCCATACAAGAAACAATGGATTATAGTAATAATGCTAGCAATGATGATAGAATTCAAAGACGTCCACCCTCATTACCTTGGGGTAATAATGTTGGACCTTTTGCTTTTCAGGTAAATCATGAGTTACTGAAAGGGTCAAGGAAGCACTTTCCCCGATTTCACAGCGATGGAAGTCAACACCTGGATGAACATTTTTTGCGTTCACAATGGCTTGCACCATCTTGCACATGGCATATGAAGACATCGCAGTGCGTCTCTTTATGGAGACTCTTGTGGGAAATGTTGCCGACTAGTGCAGTCACTTGGATCCAGGCATTATTACAAGCTAAGCAACTATGAGTGAGAAATTTTTGGTGAGATTCAAGCCCGTTGAAGACAGTTATGTTGACGTGGTTTTTGCGACTACACCAACACAGAATAAAGTTGCCAACGGCTACTCTATCCTCTCTTGAACAAAGTTTCCTGCATGCTAAGATTGCGAGATAGATCATACATTTAACTCCAAGGTTCCTTCATGCAATAGAATACCCTCAGTTGGCTCAATGTATTTTGCTGGTATTTCAAGGGGACTTACACAATTGTTCGATAGTTGACAACAGACAGTAGATTAAGGGCTTTCGCGTGGTTCGAATGATTTGGCAAGTGAGCACAAGTTTCCTAATTCTAACTAGGATTGAACTGAATTTAAAAGAGTGTAGGGCTTAAGAAGTTTACGTTCTATCTAAAGACGGGACGTGGGATCAATCTTGACAAACTTCGACCAGACTTTGCTTCGCCTCACGTTGGACAACTTACACAAAGTCAGTGCAATCTTCAAGGGAGTGACAAGAGGTTTTCAAATTATAATTCAACATATATGTACCATCAGAACGACGCATACACATACATGAATCACAATCGAAGTTAAGTTTATAAAGTTTTCCAGTCGACCACACAAGGCAAACTTGTCATCAAGAAGCTGCTAGTGGTATGGATAAAAATGAAGTTGCCTCGATTAACTCCACAAGTCCACAACTAACATCTACCTGCATGAAAATGAAAACTACTCTACTTTATGCTACTTGAAGTCGAAGGGATGAAGAAACCTTGCTAGCTACTTATAACAAAGATGAATTCACCATTCAATGAAAGATCTTTTATTACAATAGTTTTTCGCAACAATCTCTTATAAAGTTTTCAAAGGAAAACTTTCCTTCTCCTTCAAACTACGCTATGCTAAGATGTTACAACGAAAGTGCCTCTGCTCTACTCTCTACTCTGATCTCTAAGCTCTGCTTCTACTTCTAATGAGATACAAATGAGGGGGACTCCCCCTTTTATAGATGGCCAAGTCCAATGGACGGCTCAGATTACAATTGATTGGATGGCCCAGATTGTGCCACCTCAGCCCTAAACAAGATTCGCCCTAAAAACCCCCATAATGGAGAGTGGGGCAATAAATGAGCAATTAATGGCCACCATCCTTCTAGAAGATTCCAGCTTGTAGACGCATTCACACTGTTCTTGATCTTCTTCTTCGTCACTTGAGCTGGGCACATATTAAGTCTCAACACTTAGCCACTTTTTGCAACTTCCCTTCCTTTGGTGTTGAAATGTAATCGTGGAGTACTTGCTTCATCATCATCGTTTGGTCTCGACGTTTCTCCTGCAAAACAAGCAAGGAGAAGAGCATTAGAACACTTCATAATATAAATTCAACTTACTTACCGGGATTTTCATGTTCTGACTTCCAAGGGTTCTGTTGACGTGGTTTTTGAGACCACACCAACACAGAATAAAGTTGCCAACGGCTTCCCTATCCTCTCTTGAACAAAGTATTCAGCATGCTAAGATTGCGAGTAAGATCATGCTTTCAACTCCAAGGTTCATTAAGTGCGAATAGGCTCAGTTTGGCTCGATGTGATATTGCTGGTATTTTCAAGGGGACTTACACAATTGTTCGGCGGCTAACAACAAACAGTAGACTAAGGGCTTTTGTGCAATTTAGAATGATTTGGCAAGTGAGCACGGGATTCCTAATTCTAACCGGGAATGAACTGAATTTAAAAGGGTGTAGGGCCTAAGAAGTTTATGTTCTAATCTAGGGCGTGGAACACGGCGATCAATTCTCACAAACTTCAACCAAGCTCCGTTTTGCCTCTCTTCGGACAGCTTCCGCGGAACTGGTGCAATCTTCAAAGGAGTGACTCAAGATGTTCAAATCACGATTTAGCATGAAGACACCATCACAACGACGCATGCCAACACATAAACCATAATCGAAGTTAAGTTTCACAAAGTTCCAGTTGACCACGCAAGGTGAACCCACCGTCAGCGAGCCCGTTAGTGGTATGGACAAACGAAGTCTTGTTCAAATCGAGCACCACATTCCACAATTGCTAACCACTTGCATGAAATGAAATCTACTTTACTTTAAGCTACTTCAAGATGCTACGTGAATTGGAAGGACGAAGAAGCCTCAACAACTACTCACAACAAAGAAGAATTCACCATCAATGAAAATTCTTTTATTATGAAAGCATACATGACAACTTCTTACAAAGTATCCAAGGGGAAGACTTTCCTTCCTTTTCGATCTAAACTACTATGCTAAGATATTACAACTAAAGTACCTCCGCTCTACTCTCTAGTCCGAAGTCTAAATTCTACTTCTAATCTCCTTACAAATGAGGGGGACTCCCCCTTTATATAGCTAGCCAAGTCCCAAAAGACGGCTAGGGTTACAATCAATAGAGTGGCTAGAATCGCGCCACCTCAGCCCTAAACAATATTGCCCTAAAAACCGCCACAAAGGAGAGTGGGGTAATAAATGCGCCATAATGTCCACCATCATCCTTCTAGAAGATTCCATTTGTAGACGCGTTCACACTATTCCTGATCTTCTTTCCTGGCGTTGCTCCTTGACTTCGCTCGAGCTTCCATCCTTTCTTCATCTTGAGTTTTGAAAACATTTCATCTTTGTCACTTGAGCTAACACTTAGCCAATTTCTTGCAACCTTTTCTTCCTTCGGGATTGAAACTTGTAACTTTATCTTCCTCCGAAGGTTGTGATATCATCGTGGATCACTTAAATCATTAACGCTTGGCCTCGACGTTCCTCCTGCAAAATAAGCAAGGAGAAGGGTATCAGAACATTTCATAATATAAATTTAACTCACCTACCAGGATTTTCATGCTTTGATCTCCAAGCGTTCATCGCCAACTTCGTGTTCAAGTTCATGCCTTAGACAAATTTCATCATCCTCAAGGACGCATCATCTTCAACTGCATCTTCAAGAAACTCATTTCACCTGCTGGAGCTCCGACAACCTTGATTTTATTCATCTCTGGCTCAAGAAAACTATCTTCACGAAGGATTGAAGCAAATTCACCGAGGCAGTTTCTTTCAAATTCATCATCTGGAGGATTTCACCTTGAAAATATGTTTTCTTCACTTTGCCTTAGAAAATTTTCAAATTTCCCTTAGGAAATTCATCAACCTGGTGCCCACTTAAAATCTTCATCCCAGAATCCTCGGCAAGCTGTGGAAGACCTTAAAATCAACTCTTCATCGGCAATCCTCAATACCCAGAAGAAAATTTTCTCCAGAACGCGTCGAATTCATGGGTGCCCAACGAACGGGTTCATTTAATTTTCTTGAATTTTGAACTTTAGAAAATATTCTTTCATCAAATTTATTCTCGTTCTTCGACCCCCTTTGAGAATTTTGCTCTGACTTGGAAAATTTGTATCAATTCTGTGCAATCGGCAATCACTGACTTCATCTCTGACAACTCCGCTGTGCTTCAGGAAAAATTCCACCACCCCAGAGCTCTAGGCGTATTTTCTAAGGAAGAAAATATTTCGTGCCTTAGAAAATTTTTGAGTCACTTCGAAAATTTTGCCTGTGAAAATATCAACTTCACTTAGAAATTTTTTTATGAAGGCGCCTAGCACATTTTATTCTCTAACACCACCTTGCATTTTACTTCATATTTGAAAAAAAATATTTTCGAAGCTCAAACGCCTTAGCAATATTTTCTAACACTTAACGTCTTAGGCGCATAGCACTTGGAGAAAAATATCACCACGCCCAATACTCATCTCCACCAACACACACGCCTAGCAGAAATTCTCTAAGGCTCACCACCACACTTACTCTTTACTTGGCGCATAGCATACTTGAAGAAAACTTGAAATCACTCCTAGTATTTTGTTTTCACCCCACACGCCTTAGGAAATTATCTTCATACTTAACACGTCTTAGAAAAAATTTCTAACACCTTATAACTCCCATCACCCTTGGCGCCTACCACTTTGGAGAATAACACCTATCATTTGTCCTTGTATTCACCACGCCTCAATCACATTTCACTTCATTCACTAGCTTCATTTACTTTTTACACCCCAACTTGGGCGCATTTGGAGGGGTGAGGAAGACAAAACTCTTTGACTTTGTTGACTTTATTCATTTTGGGCGCATTTCAGCCTAGATGGAGGACGAATTTCTTACTTGGAAAATTCTCATGCATGTTATGCTTGAAGTGGGCGCATTTTACTATGTGTGAAGGATGAGCATCTTTGACCCTTTTGACTCATTAGCTGCATGGGCGCATTTTGGAGGTTATGAAGCACATGCAACGCCACCTTGCCTCCCTTATTTTGTCTTTACTTGTCATGCTTTGGGCGCATTTCTTATGTGGAGGAGGATGAAAACATTCAACGCCTTCAACAAGTGACTCTTCAGCTTCCTAGATTTTGTCTTCACATGCCTCTATTTGGGCGCATTTTGCACCTCCTGCAGGATGAAAACATTGACTTCCTTTGACCATTTCTATCTTAGGCTCATTTCTTGCCTTGAGGAGGATGAAACTTCATGGCTTAGTTAATTTTTTGAATGCTCAGTCTTGAGAGGAGGGCGCATTTTGGCCTTGGAGAAGGATGAAATTCATTGACCACTTTGACCTTTTTGCAACTTGGGCGCATTTAGCATAGGGAGGTGGATGAAACATTTCAGACTTAGAAATTTTTTTGAATGCCTCCAGCTTGCATGTGGGCGCATTTCACAGGGGTGGAAGATATCTTTCATGCCTTAGAAAATATTTTAACCTTCTTGAGCTTCCCTTGAGGGCGCATTTTACCCCTGCTACAGGATAAAACACTTTGACTTTTCTTTGACCAGTTGTGCTTTGGGCGCATTTTGACCCCTGAGTAGGACGAACTTGCATCACTTTGAATTTTTTTTATGCCTCCAGCTGGGATGGGCGCATTTTGCCATAGCAACTGGATGAAGTTCCAGACTTAGACAAATTTTCATGCCTCCCCACTAGTTGGCGCATTTTGCCAAGTCTATTGGATGAAGTTCCAGACTTAGAACTTTTTCATCATTTTTCACCAACTTACGTGCCCGCTATTTATAGTAAGTTCTCTGAATTTTGCACCTCAAGCGGAATGACCGAATTTTTGCCGCATCCTCGCATTTTTTGTGGTCGACGCCATTTTAGGCCCCTACTTTTTAGCATGTTTTTGAAGGTGGTTTACTATAAATAGTAACCTCTTGTTTCGATGGCTCCAACTGCTCCGATTGACCAGAAATTTTAATGGTAGCTCCTCACCCGTGATGTTGGTTGACAACGCGCATCGGTTGATTTACTATTTTTAGGTTTCAAATTGACTTACTATAAATAGTAAGTGCTCCGTTTGACTTGAAATTTCACCAGCAGATAGCTGAAGAACGGTGATTGGTGGTTTACACCGGATTTCGCAAATTTTGACTTTGATGCCTATTTTTAGGCTCGAAGTTGGAAACCCTAATTTGCTTTGCATGCGTATCAAATAATCTGTTTCCCTTCGTTTGACACTGCGATCGGCTCGTGAATCTGAACTCTGGGAGGCGCTGCCGGGACACACCTGCAAAAATAGCAAGTTCCTTCTGAGTGAGAATCCTCGTTTGCATGTCACACCATCGCGAAGCTCTCGAAAAACCCATCAGAATCACCCGCAAAGAAACCGACATGCAAAACCCTAAAAATAGCCTCGGAAATTTGAATTAAAGTGGTCGTTTCGTCTTGCATGTTACATCATCGCGAAGGTCTCGAAAAACCAGGAAGGAATATGCCAACATGCAAAGAAAAACTACGCATCGGACCACCTGAAATTCGTTAACCGGGCGGTTGCTAAAAATAGTAAGTTGTCCATTTTTGCTCAAATTTTGCATGTGAGCTGCCTGATGTGCTCTGAATGCTGTGTGCCTGTCGGAATCTTGAAAATGCTGATGAACTGCCCTGAATTTCACACTTACTAAAAATAGTAAGTACCTCAAAATCAGATGAAAATTTGCTGGGAGCGTGCTGGAAACATGTTGACAACACTGTTAGTCTCAAATTTCAATTTATTCACTTTATTCGACCTCAAACTGGCAAGGAAGCTCAAAACCCTAATTTCAGACTTGGCCAATTTCACTCGTTTAGGTTCAAAGACGGGAACGTTCCCAAAAAGCAGACCATAGAAAAGAGACAGACGGAGAGAGAGAGACCAAAAACCAAAGCCAAAAAGACCAGAATGGAGCAAAAATTAGGGGTCCCCATCTTGGATGGGGCGATGTGTGAAAAAGGTCACAACAGGTTCATCGGTTTTTTAAGCCAACTTCACGTTCAAATTCTTTATGCCTTAGCCAAATTTTCAACCTATCTTCCTCAAGGGCGTATCATCTTTTTGACAATATTAACTTCAACTGCATCTTCAAGAAATTCATTTCATCAACTGGGTCATTGACGATTTTGATTTTATTCATCTCCAGCTCAAGAAGATTATCTTCACGAAGAATTTGAGCAAATTCGCCAGCCAACACACTTATTCCTTGCCTTAGAAAATTTTTCAAATTTCCCTTAGGAAAATTCATTGTTTCAAGTGCCGATCAAATTCTCCATCCTGAAGGCTTCGGCGAACTGTGGAAGACATCAAAATCCATTCCTTGTTGACAATCTTCAATACCTAGAAGAAAATTTCCTTCAAAACGCGTTGAATTCATGGGTGCACAATGAACGGGTTCATTTAATTTTCTTGAATTTTGCACCTTGGAAAAAATATTTTTTTTAAACAAATTTAATCTTGCTCTTCAACACTTGTGAACATTTCTTGTTGCTCTGTTCTTGAAAGATTTTATCAATCCTATGCAGGTGGCATTCTCTGACTTCTTCTCCGGCAATTTTGCTCGTGTCTTAGTCAACTTCACCAACACTTCAACTTGGGTGTATTTCTCCTAAGGAAAATTTCTTTGCCTTAGAAAAAATTTAAATCACTTAGCACTTTGAAAAAAAAAAAAAAAATTGCCTTAGAAAATTTTATTTCATCCTCCTGTGGTGAGAAATTTTTTTATGTTTCAACTCACTTGAAATTTTTTCTTGAGCATATTTTATTTGCCTTCATCCTCACTTCACCTGGCATGGTGCATTTAACATAGGCAGGAAGACTTATACTTTCAACGCCTAGCAATATTCATCAACTTTACCTTAGGCGTATTTTATGCTTGAAGAGGACACTTTAAATTTCAACGCCTAGCACACTTGTATGCCATGAAGAAAATATTTTCCCAACGCCTTGCACATTTTCATCTCCCCCTTAGGCGCATTTCACACTTTTGAATAGGATATTCTTGTTTACTTCTTTGACTTTCTCTTGTTGAAGTGAGGGCGCATTTCACATGTGTGGAAGGATGAAATTCTCACTTAGAATATTTTAGCAATTCCTCCCTAACTTGGGCGCATTTCATACTTGAAGGAGGATAAACTTTAAATGCCACCCTTGACTTTGTCATTACATGGCTTTCAACGCTTATGTCTTCTTCCAATTTTGCATGGATACCTTTGTCCCTTTCCTCCTTGTCTTCATTTACACGCCTTGTCTTTTTGTTCTTTGCATGGACGCCTTTGCATGGAGATGTTTTTGTCTTTATATGCCCTCACTTGGGCGCATTTGAACCTAGGAGGAGGATGAAACTCTTTGACTTCCTTGACTTTCTTAGGCGCATTTTGGCATATTTGGTGGGTGAAACTTCCAACGCCTTCATGTAACTCTTCGACTTCCAGCTTTTTGTCCTCACATGGCCCCATTTGGGCGCATTTGCACATGCATGAAGGATGGGCGCATTTGGGGGGTGGTGGAGGATATTCATACTTAGAATTTTTCTTGAAGTCATCCACTTTGAGCTGGGTGCATTTGGAGGGTGGTGGAGGATGAAATTTGTTGACCTCTTTGACTTTCTTCTTGCATGGGCGCATTTTGCCATAGGAGGTGGATGAAACTTGTACTTAGAATATTTTTTTAGCATGCAAACTCTCAAGGTGGGTGCATTTTGAATAGGCAGGAGGATTAACATCTTTGACTTTCCTTGACTTTATCAAGCCTACTCTTGTATGAGCGCATTTTGAGGGGTGAGGAGGATGAATTTTTTCCTTAGAATATTTTTCAACTTTCACCAGCTTTCCTTGGGCGTATTTTAGCTAGGCAGGAGGATGAAAAATGTTGACTTTCTTTGACTTGTTGGATGGGCGCATTTTGGCCTAGGAGGTGGACGAAGTTTATACTTGGAAATTTCTCCATGCTTCTTGTTACACCCCGATTGTATAGCTACTACTGCATAGGAAGTACATTGTAAATGTTTGAATCTTTCTGTTGAATAAAGTAAATTGTTCTTGTGATCAATTGAATGTGTCCTAATTATTGTCTCGTTATCTGATACTTCTATTGATGTAATTCTTGAATGAAATTAGCATATTGAGTTATGGAATAATGTTGTTCTAACTTTCTACGATGCTTTATGTATATTACTTTGGTTTTGAGCAAATGACTTCCGTTGGCATGTCATGATGTGCAAGAAACAGGTTCGTACCTCCAGGCAAAGGAGAAATATCACTCGGGGAAGAACTTGGTCGGGTAAACAGTAATGGATACCAATTGGACATACACACACAAACCGTAGAATTAAGTAAGCTAAGTCATTGTTCTGGTTAAAGGTAAGTCATCCGTAGGCTTGTCTAGCATCATTGGGAGTCGTGTCTTCTTTTGAATGTGTAATTAAGTGATGCTTGCCAGTATAATCTTATGAGTAATATCTCTTGTTAGAGGTGGATATGTGTATTTGTATATATATATATATATATGAATACGATATGTACAAGTACCCATAAGTACATTCATGTCGATACAACGTATTGAGTAGATGGATATGCCATACGTGTGCATCGATATAAGTGTATTTATGAATACTTATATGTATAGTATAAATGTAAATATATATACAAGTATACGTACCCGCAACTAACGTGATGAATGAATTTGTATATGATAACGATATTTTGTCTCTGAATTTATACATACACATATATATACATATACATGTTTACATATAGTATTGATTGGCTCACAGTATGTAGATGTATATATATGTATAGGTATAAAGATAAGTATATTTATATATTTAATATTATATTAAAATATAAATATAATATAGTTTATAAATGTATACGATATTATTTAAATTACTAATTTAAATAATTATACAAAAAAAAACTATATTATATAAATATTTTAATAAAATAGAATATATATAAATGTATTAAAATAAAAAGTTTTGAAAATCAAATGAAATGTAAAAAAACTAACATTTTATTAATTATTCCATAGAGAAAAGAAAATCAATGAAGGGAATATAATCGCGATTTTCTCTAATGAGGAATAATTCATTGAATCGAATTACTCGGGCTTCATTTTAAACCGTTGCCAAAATATAAATGTATTGAACTTTATTAAAATGTTAAAGAGTTAAAAATTTGAAATAAAGAAGCTAAGCCGTAAAAATGGCGGAAAGAAGGAAATACGCGCAGGAAATTCGCGTGG
Organism: Sequoia sempervirens; assembly: GCA_007258455.2. NCBI lineage: Eukaryota > Viridiplantae > Streptophyta > Pinopsida > Cupressales > Cupressaceae > Sequoia > Sequoia sempervirens. The sequence continues at coordinate 54,915 of VDFB02098911.1, forward strand.
TTAGGGCCAGACGTCTGGAAACAGCCGACTAGATTCGTACTTAGCAAGAAAAATGGAATGTGGACGCCATTGGAGCTGAGAAAAAGTCTTATAGTAAACTTGTCATTTAACCTAGCAATAAAAATGCGCCTGAATCAAGAGCTGTCATGATTTTAAAGAATAAGCAATTTCGAAATTGATTAAAACGACCTTGCTATCAATAATGGAGGTCGAAACCCTTGCCATTATGCAACACGTTTTTACTTTGAAACATTCCAAGTCTTGCTGGCAGTACTGGCGCCATTAGTGAGATAGTTTTAATCTTTAGCTGTTAAGAGAAACTATTCTGTCCATATTGTGTGAAGCAATCACAAAGTCTGAGAGTAACAATTTGGAACTGTCAAATTATTTAACTGGAATTATTACTACAGAGCCATTTGTTAATCATTGGGTGGAAAGGCAAGAAGAGAAGCTAACTTTTCCTCCAAAAATTCAAAAGGAAGGTTCTTGTCAGGCAGCAAACTTTTATCAGGCATGTCAAACTTATTTCTTTCTATATTTTCAGTATTTCATATAATCAATGGATAATCTGTGTCTTGTTCTTGGATAGAAAGGAAAGGAGTCTGAAAACTGGTTGTTTTGGAATTGAATAAAAAAAAAAAGAATAAAGGCTGTTAGCATAAGTTAAATAGAGTGTTAAAAGCATGTAATCTTTTATTAGTTTTTGTTTTCATTAGTGTACAGTTTACACTTGTCAAAGGATTGGAAACTACATAAATTGATTTGATTTCATATTCGGAGTATATACTTGTAATTAGTTACTAAAATAGGAACGTATCGTGAGCATTATAAGAACTACAAGTTACAACTAAATACTAAATAACTTAGTCAAGTTATTGTATCCCTAAGATGTGTATATCTTGAATTAAGACGTTAGTTGTAGTATCTTGTTAAAATGTTCATCATTCCAGTAGATAGTTGTTGTAGGAAGTCTAGGGTACGAACTACCCCGATAGACCAACCTACGCGTAGAATAAGATAGCCTTAAGTCAAGTTGAACCTGGCTAGTGAATGTGACATATGACCTATGTTCTTTATTGAACGTAAACACTTTGGCCAAAGTAGTGTAAGGAACCATTTAGTTGTAGTACTACACTGTCAGATCACCGTGATCCCGAAATACATCCTAGTTTGAGATTGCCGATTGCACGAAAGCTAGCTTTGTAGGATCACAACCTATGTCCAGTTGGTAGTCATTAAAGGTTATCCAACCAATCTCTTTTTTGAAGGGAGGGCTGTTCATTGCAAAATGATCGTGCGGGGGACCGCATTATAAGTCCGTGGTTGGCGGAAAAGCTCCCGAGTGATGTTTCTCCTCCTCAAATACCCGGCTGATGATCCAAGACTTGACAGGACGAACTCCTGGACCTTCTTACTTCTATTGGTGCCAAAAGCCTACGGGCTATGTATGTATATTTCTCTTCTTTCTTTGTAATTTCATTTGGAATGAAATAGTTAAAAGTTGCAAAAGATGTATCTTGTTTATGTTTTGAAAGGAAAAATTTTATCGTTATGGTATTGTTCTTACTTTTATGACTGAATTTTAAGGTTTTAAATTTATCGTACAAGTGTGTTCATTACACTTCTTCATCAACTTGGGCGCATTTTCAGGTAGCTGCAGGATGAAGTCCAATACTTAGCCATTTTTCTTCGTTTTCGCTAGCTTCTTTGTGCCTTACTATTTATAGTAAGTCCTTCAATTCTTGCATCTCTGAAGCTCAGATTGTTCCGAAATTTGAAACACTGCATCCTTGCAACCTCGTCAACCTGTCGACACTGCTATTTTTAGTCTGCCTTCTATTTTTAGCCCATTTCTGAAGGTGGTTTGCTATTTATAGTAACTGCTTGCTTCTGATATCTCCACAACTCTGTTTGACTTGAAATTTGAATGACGTGTTCCTCACCACGTGACCTACCCGCTGACATCGGCGCATGCAACTAATTTGCTATTTTTAGCTTGTTTCCAAAATGACTTACTATAAATAGTAAGTGCTCCGTTTGCCCTCAAATTTTATTAGCAGATAGCATGAAGAATGCTGATCGTTGTGCTTTACACCGGTTTTTGAAAATTCTTACTTTTTACCCCTCTTTTCACGCCCCGAAGCTGGAAACCCTAATTTGTTCTGCATGCATATCAAATGATCTCCGTTTGTCTTCATTTCTGCTGCATTGCGATCAGCTTGTGATTTTGAAGTGCTGGGAGGCGGCTGCCGGGACGCACCTGCTAAAAATAGTAAGTTCCCAAATGAGTGACCATCTCTGTTTGCATGTCACATCACTGCGAAGCGCTCGAAAAACCCATAAGGAATATGCAAACATGCAAAGAAAACCTTGACATGCAAACCCTAAAAATAGCCTCAGAAGATTGAATTCTGAAAGTTGTTATCTCATCTTGCATGTTATACTGTCGTGAAGGTCTCAGAAAACCCAGAAGGAATCCTTAGACATGCGATGAAAAACTTCGCATCTAAGCCCTAAAATCTGCTCCGGAAGTTGAACTGCTAAAAATAGTAAGTTGTCTGTTTCAGCTCAAATTTTGCCAGCGAGCAGCTTGATGTGTTCTGAATGCAGTGTGACTGTCGGAAACTTCAAAAATGCTGACGGAATGCCTAGAATTGCACACTTACTAAAAATAGTAAGTACTTCAGAATCTGATGAAAATTTGCTGAGAGCTTGCTAGAAGCATACTGACAGCAATGTTAGTCTTTGTTTTCAATTTATTCACTTTGCTTGACCCTAGATTGACCAGGAAAGTACAAACCCTAATTTTCAGACTTGGCCAAATTTCACATTTAAACTCAATGGCGAGCACGTCCCCCGAAAGGCAGACCAGAGAAAAGAGAGAGGGAGAGACAAAACCAAAGCCAAAAGACCAGAAAGGAGCAAAAATTAGGGGTCCTACTGCCATGCAACGGATAATATCCAAAGCACTTCATCCCTTCGGGGGTGGAGTAAATATTTGTAAGTAATTTTCTTTTTGTTTTTTGTTAATGTTGTAATGTATTTCCCCATTCCATAAAGTTCTGTTGTGTTCTAAGTGATTAGGTAGTCTTGTTTATACGTGAATTTTAGGAAAACTCCAACCAAAAGGTGTTTTGAAAAGTTCTTACTCCATTTTCCCAACTGATAAGATACTGGTCTACGCCTTAAAAAACCTAGAGATTCTGGGTTCTATATTGTAAGTATCCAACATGGTCACCATATGGAGCCTAATGTTGTACCCAAAATAAAAATTTTGCTTCGATAAGGCATTTTGGTAAAAATGGTCTAAATCTTGTAAGATTGTTGTCACAAGCCAATTTTAGGTCAAACAAAACATGGGCTTTTTCTGGGTTTATGTCCAAGAAGATACTTACAAATTTTGGAAATTTTGAAAATTAGGGTTTCACGCCCTTATTTTTAAGAAAACCCTAAAAAATAAGACCTTTCCAAAAATGACTCAAAATGATTTTGATAGGTCAATTTCACTTCACAATCACACTCGTCAAGTCAAAATCACAAAAAAGACATTTACTTTGGTGGATCTATTTCACTTTTTTAGGAGAAAAGATAGGACCTCCGAGGTCATAATGGTAGATGGCTAGTACCAGGTATCAAGATCCAAGCTTCAGATGTTGCACAAATGATTCTATGGTGAAAGATGCTCAAAAAGACGCTTCACGATAGAGGGGAATTTCAAAAGTTGAAAAATGCAAAAAATAAACTGTCTGGAATGTTGGAAGCTTCGCAAATCACGCACGTGCAACGACACAGTCAACACATCAACAACGGCGATGACGTAGTCGAAAAACACATGAACGACAGGTGTTGGTGTTGCATGCAGACGACAAGCGTGGACGGCGAACGGTGATCGTGGTGAACGTAGTCGATGACTTGGTAAACACGTAGCGCAAGGAGGTCAAAATCATCAAGAAATGACCAACTCTGGAGCCAAGATGTGCCCTTGCTGGCTAGGGGCGCCCATGAATTCAAGAGGCCAATTGCAGTTGTTAAGAATTGCAAAACCGGTCGTCCTCTCTAGAATTTTTCTAGCTTTTCAACGAATCGTCAAGCAAGTTCACTAGATTCATCAAACACCGAAAAATGGAGGCAGAGGAAGAAGATGTTGAGGGAGAGAGTCATCAAAAATGATAGTCTGTAAAGGGAAACTACACCCCTATAGCCCAGGGGTGCCCAAGAATAAGACCATTGAGAAGTTAGTCTTTGGATTAGTAGTCTCTAGATGATCTCGGCTTCAACCCAGCTTTGCAACGAATATGTTCGCCAACTCAAAGAACATATCAAACAACAGTACCTATTTATCCAACAGGCACATGGAACGGAGGATGAATTGAAGTTCATTAGAGCAACGACACCCCTGCAGGCCAAGGGCGCCCAACATTTTGGGCAGTTAGATGAGGTTTTTAGCAGTTGTCTTCTCCAAGACATCTTCTCAGGATCCTTCTAGCTTCGTGGTGAATCCAATTGCCAGTCCATGGGACCTATTAAACGCTCATAAACGAAGATCAATCGAAAAGCACTAGAGGCAAAGGAAAATTTAAAGATGTGAAGAATTGGCTAAGTACAGAGGAAAATACACCCTTCTAGAAAAAGGTGTTGAATTTTCTGGAGTACCAGATGCAGCTTTCAGGATTCGTAGCTTCCAAAAGACCTCTTTAGAGCTGATCAGTCTTCATGATGAAACCGTCAGCATGAACGTCGGAGCAGTCAAACTCCTAGCAATGAGAGTCAAACTAAAGCATTTCGTCAAGGGTTACAAAGTGCAAAATGTATCTTAAAGGCACAAAAGTGCCCTTGTAGGCTAGAGGCACCCAAGAATATGAGCCTCATAAATCAGTTTCCAGAACTTGCACATACAATCATCCTTTCCGAAATTCTTCCAACTTCATGATGGATTCAACATCCAGTCCACGGGAATATTCAATCACCGATAGTTGTAGATTGAAGCATAGAGGGTCAAATTAAGGAAATTGAAAATCATCCAAGAAATTGACTAAGTCTGGCGAGAAAAAGCACTCTTCTAGGAAAAAGGTGCCCAGAATTCAAGCCACCAGATTCAGTTTTCTAGGTTCATAGCCTCCAGTAACATCTCTTCAAAGTTGACCCAACTCCGCAATGAATTTGTTAGCAAGGCTTCACGATCAATCAGGCAACTAGAATTCAGGATCGAATGGAGGCTATCTATCAAGTAGGAGTTGAAAATCTTCAACACTGGCAAGGTGGTGTCCAAAGTCAACTCCTAGATGCAGATTTTGAAGACTTTCTCAAGCCAAACCTTAGTTAAATTAAATTCGACTTAATAACTCCACTTGGACTCTTGGACAATTTAAATGATAAATATTAAACGCATACAAAGCCTAAGCCCATGAAGAAAGGAAAGAAAAAGCACTTGGAAATGATAAGACATTAGGCCCTATGGCTTTGAGCCTTTGACACTAAAGGGCCTAAGAGTCCAAGAGTTGAGGATTGTGAGACTTGTGATGATCTCAGAATCTCAGGGGGTTTAAAGTAACGCTTAAGAAGACCCAATCACCATGAAAGTCCAAGGAACTCAAACCCGAGAATAATAACACAAGGAAACTAAAATCAACATTCTCAAATTATGACACATGGTCAAATCTTGGTTTCTCGGGATTTAGGCTACACAACCATCATCATACAAGGAAACATAACTTTGTGAACCTGAGATGGCAGACTACAAATGTAAGTTAAGAAAAGGGGTGATTCAAGGAATAAGAATGAAAACTTAAAGAATTCAAAGACCCAAGATTCAAGGATTGTGACACTTGCCATAATCTTAGAATCTCAGGATCTCAAGGTCCCAAGAAAAGCTTAAACCCATCTGATGATCCAGGTTATTCAGCAGAAGCTGCAATATGTGGAACTTAAGAAACAGGTTCCAAAAATCCAGCATGATGGTTCAGATTTTCCGTGGCCTTGATTTGGGAAAATTGGGCTGTTTTGCACAACATATGCTGAAATATTCGTTGTGCTTGATGAGGCGTGAATTCATCATAACCTTGTAACTATTCCTTACCTTTTTTTTTGGTGCTACAGATGAGTACCAATGTAATGCTATGTTATAGACTTTTAGACTTTCTGAATTTTTATGTATTCATTGTATTAGGAATGAAAGATATAGATATATTCTTATACACAAATATATTTTCAATTGATGAGTCTGTCTTGCAGTCATAGAGGCAGACTCGCAGGATCACTGGAATGGGTCAGGGAAAATAGTGTCTCTGTAGATCCTGAGGTTTCTTTTATAACAGTATATGGTGGATCTGAAATTAAAAGTTTTCATTAACATTATTTGGAACCTCCATATTAATTTTGTAGAACTACTTTATAATTCATTGATTTGATATATGTAAATGATGCCAACCATGTGATTATAGATGAATATCACTGTCAACTTCTTCATAGATTTAAGGAACTTTTCAAATCCATTTTTAATTCACAAATCACATTATCAGAATTTCATGGAAAGAGTAAAATGCTTGCATTTTTTTTGGAGGTATAAACATTGCCATCTCCTTGACTTTACTTGAAAGATTATTTTATAAAAGGACTCTGTTCTGAAATTCCATAGCATAACAAGGCTTCTTGAAGTTGAAGCTGCTAGATTGGACCTTTGGGATGCATTCATAGTAGTGATATGGCGGCAAAGCTAATGCTAACAGTCTGTGGTGTAAGATGTGCTCCTCTAAATTGTCTTAAATTTGTTTGATCAAGGTTCTAGCTGGTCCAAATTGCCTTCTGCTAATATCTCTGATATTGTATGCTTTAGAAGTGGTAGCTTTTTAGTGATTTCTTATTGTATCATTTGCAATTTTTCCAGCAAATTGTTTTGTGATAACTGACGTCTGTTCTTATGAAGACTATGAAAGTTGTTTTTTCACCTTGTTATGCATAAAGAGAAACTCCTGGATTGATCTACATTATGGTAATCCTTGTCTTCTTTACCTTTGTGAAATGCAGCTGTTATCACACCCCTTTATTAAAAAATATGAAAATGCAGGAGTTGATTTATCAGCATTTGCACAAAGTATTTTTGATCCTGTTGAGCGTCTCAAGGATCTAGCTGACGTAAGTAACAGTGACAATTAGTTGCCGATTGTGCTCCTTTCTTCCAATAAATACTTGTTCGGCAGATTTCATGGCCTTATTAATCTTAGAAGAGCTTTTATTATGATGTTTTTCTTTTAATTCTGTTTATTATGACTTTGAGGCTTGTGTGTTTTTTTCATCTTTACTGCTTTTCTTTTTATGCAATTTACATATTTTATAATTTAAAAAAGATGCTGTCCCAAGACGGCATTTTACTTATTAACAGTATGGGTGCAGATGCTTACTGTACACTATTACATGCTATTTGATGGCCCTGATGATCAATGGCATCACACAAAGACTATATACAGTGAGAATTCTTCTTTCAGGTAATTCATGAATCAATTCCCCTCGAGGCATCTCTATTTATCAGAGATTTTATTGGACATATCCTTTTCATGTTTAGGTTAGTGAACAAACGCTTCTATTGCAAGGTAATATATTGAGAACATTCAACACTATTTTTTGCTCAATAAGATTGGTATCTGTACTACAAATCTTTGAAATTAGGTTGTTTTTCTTTTTGTTTCTGCAGTCTGTGTTTTCCTGGTAATAATAAGGTGTTTATTGTGGAAGTGATTAACTGTTTCTAACAAAGGGGTTGACTTGGCCCTACATATAACATCCAAAATTGTTGCCGCAGGCAGGAGAGGCAATGGTCTGAAAAAGACTCAAGGGCTTATCAAGTAAATTAATACTAAAAATACTTTTATTGGAAATGAAGATCACCCCATAACTCCGTAGGTTTAGATAATCAGGTAAGAGCCATTAGATATTAACTGGTTAGAGAAAGCTTAAGGGTGGTCCATAATATACCATTCCATATTTACGTAAGTCATGCTAATCACATCCGTTTGCTGTAGAGGCAATTTTTTAATCATTATTTCTTAGATAATCATATCCTTGAAACCCATTGGAGGCAAATTAAGCTGTATCAGGGTTATCCTCAAGACTTTGAATTATTTTTTCAATAAAAATATTTTCTATGAAGGTACAGGTATGTTGAATCTTTGGGTGTAATTTTATTGCATATGAAGAATATTTGTTTCTTTATTTGATTAACATGCACCTCTTGGTGGAAAGTAGTTGTCCTGTCAGGGATTGGCATTTGGGCTACTGTAATGTCCCCTTCCTATGCCATACAGTTATTTCAGGGGTTAAGCCTATCATTTAGATCCTCGTAGGCTGGTAGATGTGTTTAGAGGATCACTTAAGGCAGTATCCAGCGTTTGGGAACATTACTCCAGCAGTTGATTTAGGTTTGGGCCTTGGCAGACACTTTTAGAGTGATTTACAGATACTATTTATAGTAAGTTAGGCAGGTAGGAGTTGCAATTTTTGGCAGGGCACCTGACTCAGTTGGTCAGCTCAGTTTCGACCCAGTTTAATGATTTGACGAGCAAATAGGGATTATTAGAGCATTTGATAATAATTAAAAGATTATTAATTTGACTTTATAATATAAAGTCACTTTAATGAAATATTAAAGTTATTAATGGCGAATTATAAAGTATTTAATACTTTATAATAAAAAGGGGAAAATTTAATATTTAATGAGTTTTAATACTCATTTATAAAAAAGACGCCATTTATTAATAATTTGCCTAAGTCTCTAAAAGGGGCGAATTATTATATTATTAAATGCAATTAAGCTGATTTTTGAGAAAGGGTCGAACTTTTGAGGAAAATATATATATTTCTCTTCAAGGAAAATCAAAATAATTGTTGATGATCATTTGAATTTGTCTATTTTTCTCTCTGAGAGCATTGGGGTTTGTGAAACAAGGGTTTCTGCAAATCATTGGGTTTTGGAGAACGTTTCCTCTTCAGAATCAGACAGACTGAGACTGTGCAATACCAGTTGAAGCTTGTCACGGAGTGGCTTCACACAGGAGTCATATTCGGGCATATTTTGGAGTTTATAATCAGAGTTTTGGATCAATCTTTCTTCCAGAAGGAGAATATTGCATTGGTAGTGTTTTATTTGACATCTGGCACAAACTTCAAGGCAGTACGAATTCTTTATTTGCTGATACAAGCCGTACTATCATAGCAGCAAGGCCGTACCATTCATATCCAGCAAGACGTCTTGATTTTTGATCTTCTACCTCTTCTATTCTGGACGCCTAGGGATTCTAGAGCTTTGGCATTGATTTCGAGGTCTATAGATTGCTTCTTTCATTTGGCCGTACCTTCTTGTTGATGCGATTTTTGTGACCTCACCAATTAGCCGAAGAACAAAATAGTTCGGGGCTACTCCGTTCTCTCTTGATCAAAGTATTCCGTGCGCTAAGATTTCGAGAAAGTTCGCACGTTCAACTCCAAGGTTCCTTAAGTGCGAATAGACCCAGATTGGTTGATGTGTATTGCTGTGTTCTTACGAGGGGACTTACGCAATTCTTTAGACTTCATACAGTTAACATTCGGTGTATTCTTTGAAAGGGATTCTTGCGTGTATGATTTGGCAATGTAGTATGTTTTCCTAAAGCTAATCGGAAATATGCAGAAAGTAAAAGAGTATAAGGCCTAAGAAACTTATATTCTATTCTAAATGCAGGATATGTGGAGCTCGATTTCGGCAGACTTCAACCGAATTTCACCTAGCCTCACGTCGGACAGTTTCAGCAAAATTGGTGCAATCTTCAAAGGGATAGCAAAGGATGTTCAGATTATAACTTAGCATACATACTCCATCAAAACGACGCATATAGGTATACAAATCACAATCGAAGTTAGACTCAAGATAATTTCTAGTCGACCACACAAGGCGAACTTGTCATCAACAAGCCGCTAGTGGTATGGAATGAAAGAAGCTACCTTAACAAAAACGCCACACATCGAAGTAAACTAATTGCATGGAATGAAAGTTATACTACTTGGATTCGAAAGGAAGAAGAGACCTTGCTAGCTATTCATGACAAGACGAATTCCACCATCAATGAAAAGATCAATTATCATGAAAAGTGTTACACAACAATCTCCACAAAAGTTTTCAAAGGGAAAACTTTCTTTCTCCTCCACACTATGCTAAGCAAAATGATCTACTATGCTCTACTCTCTAGCTCTAGCTCTAATGCTAATGTCCAATCTCATGCTAATGTATTACAAATGAGTGGGACTCGCCCTTTATATAGCTAGCCAAGTCCCAAAAGACGGCTAGGGTTATAATCAATAGAGTGGCCAGAATCGTGCCACCTTAGCCCTAACTCTAAAAATTGCCAGAATGGGGAGTGGTACATTAAATGAATCAGAGATTCCCACTCACTCCCAAAAATAGTAAAGGCAATAAATGCCCACAATCAGTCTTCTAGAAGATCCTTGTCCAGCAGTGTGTTCCCACTCTCCTTCTCCCTAGCTGCGAACTCAACAAATCTGCCAAGTACAGCCTCAACCTCATGAACTGAAATGGGTGGAACACAATCAAGCTGAAACTCTAATACCGTGACTGATGTCTCATGCCGTGCACATGACTTTCTCCAAGCAGCTAAGGAATCCTGTGTGCTCTGAATCAAATTGGAGAAAGTGGAGGTGTTCTCGAAGTCATCCTGTGTGAAGTTCTTCACCTCTAAAAAGAATGGTACCAACCTACCCCTCAAATTATCAACATTAATCTCATCTGGATTCAGCCGCCTAGCAAATATGGCCTCAAAAGTATTCTGAACTCCCTCAATGATATTGGCCATGGCCTTATGTATCCTGGCTGAATCTGCCTGTGCTGTGTCGAAGAAACCGTGCCCTGTGATCGCTGAAGAATACCATCTAGAGAAGTCATACCTGTCATTCTCCTGAATGACACCTCCATCAATCAGCAACCGCAGCGGAACATGCCTCAATGCCTCAAGATGCTGGATTACTTTACTCTGATAGATAGAAGCATCTCCCCAAGCATGATCAATCGCCTCCATTCGTGCCAAAATACCAGAGGCCTGCTGAAAAGCAGATGCAAGGTCCTCCATGAATTTCTCTGTCTCGGCATGAACACCCGTGACCCACTTGTCCGCTTCTTGTGCCATCTTTCCTAACTCCATCAAGCCGCTGATCGACTCTCTAGGTATCTCCGCCGGAGGCTCTATCACTGGAACATCCTGCCTTCGAGAACGAGATAACTGTTGCACATATCCAATTAAAGCTTTGTGTTCTCTTTTCAACTTCTTATACTTCCCTTCTTTCTTGAATAACCTATCCTTGAGGGCAAGGTAGGAGTTATCACACTCTACAATCTGCGCACTAGTGGGGCGTCCCAAATCCAAAGTCGTGACCACATAATTCTCAGGTACTGCTTCATTTCAGTCACACTCAACTCGTGGCACAGCTACATGAAGGGTGCGAGAGCCATCCTCATTTGTTGATATCTTCGAAAACTTTCTTGCCTTCTTCTTCTGTGGAGGTGCACTGATCCTGTTCAAGAACTCTTCCATCTCAACCGCTGGATCAATCTCCTCGTTGGGGCTTCTTCTCATTCTATCCTTAAGCCAATCAGGCACATCGTACTGTATATCAAAGGGCTGCTGTTCCTGTGCCTCTACTTCTCGAACTTGCTTAACCTCTATATCATCCTGGCGAGGCTCATCATCCTCAAGTGGGTGAGTGTCTCCTGAAACTATATCATCATCTTCATTCATAGCCGCCTCTAATTCTTGCTGAAACCGAGGGTCAGTAATAGTCCCCTCATCATCCTGCTGATCAACCCTACCAGGTCCGTTGAGACTCTGGCCAACTGACTCTCTCCGTGGAGGCTGAATATTCACCTGTACCACTTGCACCTGATTCAATGCATTCCTCTGATTAGCAAACAAAGAAACCTTCTGTATACTTGGAGAACGTGTCTCCAATGGTGTGGGCGATGCAACTCGCGGAGGCTCTAGCTGAACGGGCTCCTGTCGAACTAGCTCTTTCTTTCTGGACTCTGGACCTCGTGTAATCTGTTTCTTTCTGCCAGTGGTGGGCGTCCTGTGATCTCCCATCAAGTTGTAAGTCAAAGCAATTGACCTACTCTTCAACCTGTTTACTCGCCTATCAACCCATGCCCTAGTGAATTTCAGGACAGGAATAGAAAGAGTATCTAAATTTGCAACCTCTGGCTCTGACCAATCTAGAGGTGGAAGTGGAGTATCTCTTACAGCTGCATAATCCGAATGAACAACATCCATATCCCCATTCACCTGGTCCGGAACTGGAACAACCTCACATTCCCTGATCAAAGTAACTGGCAACCGAGAAAACATTCTCTTCCTAACTTCAATCTCATCAGCTGCATCAGCCCAATAATCCTCAATGGTGGCCTTATGTTTAAACTCCTCTGACAGTACCCATTTGATGTTATGATGTGGGTGGTAGTGCTGTCGGCTGGTGTGATATGAGAAATGATAAAATTGAAGCTCTCTTTCAGCCTCTCTAGCTGCCTGTATTGAGGGACATACTTCATCCGAGTTGCCCATGACAATTGGAAATTCTACCCCTCCCTTCTTCTTCTTCTTTTGAATTTTATCATAGGCGAGCAGTTGCCTAGATATCTCTAGCATTAAAACTCTATCTGTTGGGTACTTAGGTAGCCTATATGCGTATGATGAAAAACCTTGCAGCCTAATGTAAGAAAATTTCGAAAACTGTATGAACCAGCACCCATACCTTTCAATCAGCTCCTGGGCATCCCTCGAGATTCTATGATGCAACCGCTCCTGAAGCAGTCTCGTGATATACATGGTGAAGGAATCATTGACACGCTTGTAGTGAGTTGTGCTCGCCAAATGCAAATGTGGACAGGCCTCATGAATCTTGAACTGGTGGGAGCCACAGCCAACAGGCTCCTTGTAAGAGATCCCTCTGTACTTAGTCATACGTGCCAACAAATAGATGATATAGGAGCTCATATAAAATATCTTCGTCCTCCTAAGGCTCAGGAGCTGTTCATGCAAATTATCACTGATCATCACAGCCCAATTGACATAATCCTTCCCTTCCAACACGAGGTTGATGTAGTAAAACATCCAAGGCTCGAAAATGAATGACTGTGCACAACCACCAACCCTGCTCAACATCATGATGAGATCACAATATTCTTTTCAAGTCCTCTGCTATGATTTGCTTTGGCAGCTTCGTTCGAGAAGGCTTGGGAGTGCTCATCTAGTGAGTGTTGATTGTCTTTGTGCACCTTTGGAAAGCAGAAGCATACATCCGCTCCGCTCGCTCTCTGGATTTGTAAACCATGTTCCTGTGCACCGGGATCCCGAAAGCCTCACCAATGGCCGCCGGAGTAAGATTGGCTAGTACTTGTCCATCTGGTGACATGATTGACCGGTGATCCTTCTCATAATAGTTGGCGCACTCCATTATCAGCTCCGAACACTGAATGGCTGGTGGGAAACCAGCAGCTGCATATAACCCGCTTCGAACAATGTTGTGCGAAGTAGTTGAAGGCCGATGACTTTCAATCCCCAACATCTTGTTCTTGAAGGTTTCCAGGTTGACGGAGCCCAAGTTGGTATCCGTTAGCTTGCCCAGCTTTGAAATAAATTTTGATTCCGGCATGAATGTTTTACTCAGCTTCTTGATCACTGCTTGCCTGGATGCACCATTGTCTTTGCCAGTCGCCTTTGCCTCAACCATCTGCAAGCAATAAACATTCATCAGCAATTTAATTTATAAAATAGTTAAGACATTGTGTACGGGCTGCAGTCGACTTCTAGAACTTGAGAAGCTGCAATAACTTTTCTTGTTTGCAAACCTCAGCTTCTTCTCCAGTAAAATCGAACTTCAACACTTAGAAAAATTTCTAAGTCAACTTCAATCTGCAACTTGAACTTCTATAAATTCGTATTTCACCAGCAATCAGCAAATTCGCACTTTAAAAACTCTCAGCAATGTCTTCACTTCAAGGCGTCCCTCTTAGCATTAACAATAGCAATTTGGAGCTTTGTACCTTTTAAATTCTTTGAAACTTCTCACTTCAAGGCGTCCCTCTTCAACTGCAGATTTGAACACCTCCAGCAATTTGCAAGTGCGCCCCTCTTAGCTTCAGCAATGGCACTTCTCCAACAACTCAAGGCGTCCCTCTTCAGCAGCCTCAACAACCTCAAATTTAAATCTCAGCAAACTCCATGTAAAGAACCAGACCAAATTTTTTCTGATTTTTGAATGCAATTACAACAACATACAGAAGGCACCCATTAGGATTAGATAAATCAAACCAGCAGTTACAATATAACTCATTGCCAAGAATGCGCACTCAATCTCAACAAGAGAGAGGCTGTCATATGGCAAGAGGATCGTCAGTACAATAAATCTGAACTGCAACTGAAAGTAACTCAACACCAAGTATGTGCTACCCAAACTAGAATGGAATGAGGCGACCATATGGTGGAGATTTAAGAAATACAAATGCAACTTCGAAATAAACTCAACACCCAGAATGTGCTTTCAAACCTGGAGTGGGAATGGAGCTACCATAGGGCGGAGATGTAAGATATTACAATGCAAATCAAAGTAAATAGGCAGCAAGCCAGCCTCTTCCACTTATTCAGTGGGCAATTACAAACATGATAAGCAAAATTGAGAGAAATGTTGACAGTACTATTGTTCAGCTTACAATGAGAAGTAGAATGCCTGCAAGATCAAGGATTTAAGCTCTACAAGTTGCTGCAATAGTAAAGATGTCATCCACTAGGTCAATAATGAATTCCTAACACCCGTCCTTCGCTAATATGCAATTTTCTCAAGTCTGATCTGACAAACCAGCAACATGAAATACAGAACCAGCAATACATAAACTCAATGAAAAGCTCACAACTCACTCATTTCTCACTCAAATTACATGAAAACTGATGCAAAATACTCTTAAAATGATGGCGCCTAGTTTAGTTATGAGAAAGGACAGCTAAAAGTGGCTATTAATTAATGGCACGGATCCCAAAGCACTCCAGAAAGGGCACCCTACAAGGAATGACGAATTTGCTTTATAAAATCATAAACTTCGTATTAAAATCTGCAAATATTCATGAAGGGTCACTTCCAACAGAGAAAACCAATGAGACAATACCCAGAACAACTCTTTTTGTATTTTTTGATTTATGAGTGAAACTATAGATTCAGCCCTGTTATCAGCAACTCCAGAAAATGACATAAAATGCAATAAACTGAACTACATAAGTAAACCCAAACTACAAATGCAAACCTCACTACAAAATGTCACTCAAACAAGCAAACCTCCCCACTAGGTGCTATCTCTCAAGCACGAAGTCGAGCCAAGGCTAGGAGGCATTCATTCCTCGAAGCAATCCTGTTACCATTTCGGCAGCATAACAATATAGAAGTCATAAGATGTCTAAATGAAGACCCAAAGCTCCCTTTTATAATTTTGAGAGGACCCTCCAAAAGCTTCTAGAAAGAAACCCTAATTTTCAATTTTGTAACTATCTTCTTTTCCCTCCAATTTGGGCGCCCCCTTTCATGAAGTTAATATTTCTTTATTTTAAAATCTTTTCCTTCATAAAAAGGCGTCCTTTTCTCCGAGTAATATTTTTTGACTTTAGAAATATAAAATATTTCCTTAATGAGACAATACCCCTCAAGGTCCCCTTCTTTAAAACAACTTAAAGTCATAATACTAGGACAAGGGGTTATTTTATAAAATAAAACATTATTGTCTTTAAAATACTTATTCCTCCAAAATGAACCCCTTACGCGAAAATTCGGAATTACCCAATGAACTGCCAGAAAAGGAAAGTTGACTGAGCTGGTGCTGACTGGACTACTTCCAAAAATAGAATTTACCAAAAATAGTAAATTCGGAAAGTTGCTCGGAATGCAATGCATGCGCCACCATTGCGAAGCTCTCTGAAAACCCAGAAGGAATCTAGAATCCGAACACCCAAACTCCAACAAACAAAACCCTGAATCTTCAAGAGAACCCGCCAAATAGTCAAAAACCCTAATTCTGCCTCTGACTAGCCGACAGCACCCCGGGGATAGGCCATCAATCACTGAGAAGTGCAGTGCTAAAAATTGGGATATTACAGTCCGCCCTTCCCAAAATTGCTTGTCCTCAAGCAATACCACCACAACTCCAAAAAAATTAAGATTGATCCATGCCAAAACAAGTATGATCCCGGGTTCCCAAACCCATCTCAGGGAGGACCCACCATGCCGATGCTACACCACTCTGATCACATCAGTGAAAACATCATGCCAATGCTGCACTAACCTTCCTTGTAACTCCAAAGTCTTATCATCCATGTTACCCAAACTAGAAGATCTTAAAGGACTGAGATCAATATCCTGCAACATCTCATATCCACGATACCCCGAATCAATAGTATCCACCATACTACTGTCAATCACAATTCTAAGCAAGAAGAAAGATAGGCTACTCAACTCAAAATCAGTCTCCTCAGCATACCTCCTCATGGTAACAGACGAAGTCATGACTACAAATGTGACATCTTCGAATCTTCTTGCAAAGAGGAAAACAACCCTTTGCATGAGCTCAACAAACTCATACTCACGTCTCCTCATGGAGCTACTATGCACCAACCGAATTATATTGATACCACCATGAAGACTACATAAAACTCTCATAGTTCCAACCTCAAGAATCTCAGAATGATGAATCAAAACAAGTGGTGGTTCGCTGTCCTGAACCCACAATGAGAGAGAACTATCAAAGTTAACATCACAAGCCTCCATAAGATGAACCCCGAGAATAGAACTAGTGTGAAGGAACAAATAGTCTCTGCTGT
Source organism: Sequoia sempervirens (assembly GCA_007258455.2). NCBI lineage: Eukaryota > Viridiplantae > Streptophyta > Pinopsida > Cupressales > Cupressaceae > Sequoia > Sequoia sempervirens. Next base: position 71,801 of record VDFB02098911.1, read on the forward strand.
TCAAGGCTAAAGTCAGCGAAGAGCAATCTGATTTTAATGCTTCACACAAGAAAAAACAGCAGCACCAAAGAAATTCCCAAGTGTGAGTGTATGAGATGAGCATAGAGTTGCAAGTTAATCCCTCAAAAATGGCAGGAAAACATACTAGAGCAATCTCCAACTGAAAATTACCACCTCTTTGGCAAGTAGTGAAGGACAAACTCTTCCAAACGAGAGTAATTCCACAAGTAAAGTGGCTGGTATGCTTCCAACCAGCAAGCACGTGTCTCAAAATCTGCCCTTGTATTAGCCGAAGGTCACTCCCAAGAGCAACCGATCGTTCATCTCTCTAACCCATACTCAAAATTTCTCTCCAATCCATTTGTTGATGTACAAACGGAACCATCAAGTGACTGGGAAAGAAGGGAACATCACCAACAAATCTGGAATTTTGATCCTTATCCCTCCAAAAGTTCTTTCCACAAGCAATAGGCTCCATCAACCCATGTTGAAAATCCCAAACATGGACACCCAACTGAAAAATATTTTCAACACATTGAAAATAGAATTCAACACAACCCCAAGTGCTGGTCAAAACCAAGTGCATACTCCTAAAATAGGCATTCCCTCTGATTAACCTTTGAAACCAATCCATGAAAGCTTCAACAACATTGGAGCATGAAACAAACGATGACTTCAAATTCAACTCCCAAAATAGACTAGCATCACTCAACCCATGGAATGGATTGACAAGAGTGTGAACACCATGTTCTGGTTCATCTTCTATCACAAAAAGAGGATTATCATAAGTTTCCTCAACACCCATTTCAAAGAGAGGATTGTTAAAAACTTGAAAATCACTCCTTATATCTTGCTGTTCCAAATCAGCGCATGCAACTTCTGATTTTCTTGAGACACTTTCAAGATCAAACTCCTCTTGAAGACTATCAAGCTCTCCAATCATTTGCTTGATTTCTTCAGCTCTTTGTGCACCCTCTTGCTCCTTGAAAAGTTTGTGTGAGCATGCTTTTCAAAATCTGCAAACACTAATCTCAAACAAGGGTTAGTACCTACAAATTTCTCAAGAACACTCCTATGAAATCCATTGCAAATGCTTTCAAAATGCCACAAATGATGATAAAAAGATTAAAGCATTAAGAAAACAAAAGCAAGCTACCTATTCCATAGTTGGATTGGTGTCACATGTGCTAGTGACCCTTTCCCAACCCTTGATCAAAGCTCAAATTGAAAATGCAATGAAGATGGTGGAGTGATGATGAACAAGATCAAATCTCAAATGGAGAGAGTAACCTTGCATAAAATTGTGAAGGATTTGCTCAAAGATGAAGCACCTATTTAAAGATTTTCAAAATGCTAAGTGTTGAAGAGGGACCAATGTGGGATCAAAAACAAGCCAATGAGTTGAGGACACTTGTCATCATGTGATTAGTTGATGTATGTGCAAGATTTGGGAAGAGTGCCCAAGAGGGGAAATATTGAATTCAAATTTGCAATAAATTTTGAGAGAGGGGACAAGAAGAAGAGCAATAAATGCCCGTTTGACTTGTCATGTTGAGGGAAAATGAGTTTTTAATAAATCAATAAAATTGATTTATTGTGCAAGTGGCTAGATCTAGATAATGCAAGTGGGATGGGATTAACATTAGATTAGGATTAGATGATGATTATGCTGATTAATGCTGATTATATGATTTGACTTTCAAGACTTTGATAATTGATTTATTTAAATCAGAAAATGATGGAATATAATTTAAGATTTGATTTAAATGTAGTCCTGATTTATTTAATTAAATGGATGATGCAAGATGAAGGTTGAATGATAATGTTTATTTGATAAATGAGATTATTTAATGAATGGTTTAAAGTGATGAATTTGCCTAATGTGAGACCTAATTTGACTGAATCCGATCGAATGCATAATGTAAAAGTTGCATGTCTACAGTTTGAAGTCAACAAATTGGTCTTCAACCTCCATTAGAGCCAACTGAGTTTCTTTCAACATGTCCTTTGTTGATTCAAGCTCAAGAGTAAGCTCATTAGCCTTTCTCTCATTTTCTTGGAAAGTACCAAAAGTCTTTTTCGCAATTTTGAAGGCATAATCTCGATCTTCAATCAAGTGTATGTATGCTGATTTCAATGTCTCCAAAGAGCCTCTGATAAGTTGCAAGTTAGGAAGAGCAACTTCATCCTTAACTCCACTTCGTCTCTCTTCAGACTGAGCCTTCCAATAGAGATCATCAACCAATTTTTGTGTGCGATCAAATAGGGATAGCGTTTGCACTTCTTTTCCAAAAGATACCTTGCATTGTTCTTCCCACTCGTGAACATGCAAAGATGGTGAACTGCTGATAGGCTGCAACTGAAAATTAGAACTTCGTTCCTTGCCTTTGCTGCCCTTTTTGCTGCTCCAACATTCTTGCACTTCACCACCAACTAGCGGAGAATGCTCATTGTCATAAAAAACATCATACTCCACAAATTCTTCAACCCATTGCTTGCAATCAGCTTCGTGCATTGATAAATCAGATTTGTGTTTAGTAAGACTTTCAAACTCTCCATCTTCAAGAGCCATATGGTCTTCTAGCTCTTCTTCTTCATCACTGCCTCCTTGATCAAACATTAGACCAGCATCCAACCTGCTCAAGGAATCATATTTGTCCGCTGTTCGGAAAGTTTCTGTAACCACAGATTCCTCTTTAGTGGCTGCAACCACTCCAAAGAGATCATTATGGAATTTTGTGGAACAATCTTCTTCTTCAAACACAACTTCTCCTCCAAGGGCCACCTCATAGTTTACCGTGCAACCTAGTTCTTGTTCTTCATCAGGATCAAAGGGAAACCTATCCCACACAGGTTCTTTGACATAACTTGATGCCAACACACCCGGATCCCAAATGCTAGTGGGCTGATTAAGATGATCAACTGGAAAAATATTATCATGCTCCCCTTGTAGTGATGACTCTTTGAATAAGTCAAGTCCCAATTCACTTAAACTGAAATCATCAAAAACATTTATCTCCAATGGCTCAGTTTGCTGATCAAACCCAAGACCAACAATGTCACCACCGAAATGAAGTGAAGAATCTTCAATGTTTGTTGTTTGAAAAACTTCATCTTCATTATCTTCTATGGAACCCTCATGAGAGAGTATGTCGCTGATTTTTTCATGTGAGACTTCTTGGGAAGTTAAGACAGCAACAAGAGGAAAATCCTTCCTCATCAAGTCTTCAGTATGATCTTGCATGAACTCCTTAGACTCATCACCAACATCATCACTATAGTATTGGTCATAAGCTGGTTCTATGTCTTCACTAGTATTTTCTCCATCTTGCACTACTTCAATGAACTCATCAAACACAACAGTACTACTAAAATCTTCTGTGAAGACATTTCTCTCAACACCTCCATGGGCTGAATCCAAATTAGGATTCAAGACTGCTGCTATGTTCCTTTCACCGAACTGATCTTCATCACTTGCTATCACATGCAAGTCTAGGGAATAATTATGGGGCTCTCCCACACACTCCTTAACTGTCAAGGTTTCTTTATCAAACTTACGATCATTTTGGGGTGACATGTGCACCATGCTTGTGCCATCTTCAATATTAGTTGACTGATTTTTCTCTTCGACTTGTTCATTTGTGGGCTGCAATCCACAAACAGGCACTTCTTCTTCCTTCCTTGCACCTGCAACCATGGCAAGTTCTGCTTCCTCTTTAATCATTTTCTTGATGTATTTGACCATAGCCAACTTTCTAGGACAATAAATCACCACACAATCCAGAAAGGTATCAAATGAAACATCGTTCTTAAACTCCTCTGTCATGCTCTGATAATCTTTATGGAGTTTGGTAGCCTCATGTTCACATTTCCTCTTGAACTGGCATTCTTTAGACACCTCAATCAAATCCGACTTCTCATGATTCCTAGACTTCAGGAAACGCAACATCTTCAAAACTTCTGAGAGCTAAATTGAACTTTGTTCTGGCCTCTGGTGTAGAACTGATTTCTCTTTCATTCAACTGTCAACTAAACCTTGATGGGCACAGGATGGCAGGATCTTGGCTTTGATACCACTGTAAAGAAACGAACCAAATTTTTTCTGATTTTTGAATGCAATTACAACAACATACAGAAGGCACCCATTAGGGTTAGATAAATCAAACCAACAGTTACAATATAACTCATTGCCAAGAATGCGCACTCAATCTCAACAAGAGAGAGGCTGTCATATGGCAAGAGGATCATCAGTACAATAAATCTGAACTGCAACTGAAAGTAACTCAACACCAAGTATGTGCTACCCAAACCAGAATGGAATGAGGCGACCATATGGTGGAGATTTAAGAAATACAAATGCAACTTCGAAATAAACTCAACACCCAGAATGTGCTTTCAAACCCGGAGTGAGAATGGAGCTACCATAGGGCAGAGATGTAAGATATTACAATGCAAATCAAAGTAAATAGGCAGCAAGCCAGCCTCTTCCACTTATTCAGTGGGCAATTACAAACATGATAAGCAAAACTGAGAGAAATGCTGACAGTACTACTGTTCAACTTACAATGAGAAGTAGAATGCCTACAAGATCAAGGATTTAAGCTCTACAAGTTGCTGCGATAGTAAATATGTCATCCACTAGGTCAATAATGAATTCCTAACACCCGTCTTTCGCTAATATGCAATTTTTTCAAGTCTGATCTGACAGACCAACAACATGAAATACAGAACCAGCAATACATAAACTCAATGAAAAGCTCACAACTCACTCATTTCTCACTCAAATTACATGAAAATTGATGCAAAATACTCTTTAAAATGATGGCGCCTAGTTTAGTTATGAGAAAGGACAGCTAAAAGTGGCTATTAATTAATGACACGGATCCCAAAGCACTCCAGAAAGGGCGCCCTACAAGGAATGACGAATTTTCTTTATAAAATCATAAACTTCGTATTAAAATCTGTAAATATTCATGAAGGGTCACTTCCAACAGAGAAAACCAATGAGACAATACCCAGAACAACTCTTTTTGTATTTTTTAATTTATGAGTGAAACTATAGATTCAGCCTTGTTATCAACAACTCCAAAAAATGACATAAAATGCAATAAATTGAACTACATAAGTAAACCCAAACTACAAATGCAAACCTCACTACAAAATGTCACTCAAACAAACAAACCTCTCCACTAGGTGCTATCTCTCAAGCACGAAGTCGAGCCAAGGCTAGGAGGCATTCATTCCTCGAAGCAATCCTATTACCATTTCGGCAGCATAACAATATAGAAGTCATAAGATGTCTAAATGAAGACCCAAAGCTCCCTTTTATAATTTTGAGAGGACCCTCCAGAAGCTTCTAGAAAGAAACCCTAATTTTCAATTTTGTAACTATCTTCTTTTCCCTCCAATTTGGGTGCCCCCTTTCATGAAGTTAATATTTCTTTATTTTAAAATCTTTTCCTTCATAAAAAGGCGTCCTTTTCTCCGAGTAATATTTTTTGACTTTAGAAATATAAAATATTTCCTTCATGAGACAATACCCCTCAAGGTGTCCTTCTTTAAAACAACTTAAAGTCATAATACTAGGACAAGGGGTTATTTTATAAAATAAAACATTATTGTCTTTAAAATACTTATTCCTCCAAAATGAACCCCTTACGCCAAAATTCAGAATTACCCAATGAACTGCCAGAAGAGGAAAGTTGACTGAGCTGGTGCTGACTGGACTATTGCCAAAAATAGAATTTACCAAAAATAGTAAATTCGGAAAGTTGCTCGGAATGCAATGCATGCGCCACCACTGCGAAGCTCTCTGAAAACCCTGAAGGAATCTAGAATCCGAACACCCAAACTCCAACAAACAAAACCCTGAATCTTCAAGAGAACCCGCCAAACAGTCGAAAACCCTAATTCTGACTCTGACTAGCCGACAGCACCCCGGGGATAGGTCATCAATCACTGAGAAGTGCAGTGCTAAAAATGGGGACATTACACTCCAGTCCTTAGCAAAGTTTCGAACTCTTCAAGCTTCAGCAATCTTCACTTAGAGCAAATTCGACTTCTGCAACTGTGAAAAATAAGTGAGAAACTTCTTCATTTTATAGCCAAAATTCGAATTCTAGAAGAAGCCAATTATGGCCAGTACTGTTACATCCTAAATTGTGACGTTACAATTTACCATCACTAGATAGAGAAAATGTGAATTCTGGAGGTGAAATAATGATGCTTGTACCTTGTTTTCAATATGAATGTTGTTTCATTTGATATTATTCTTGGCGAAATACTGCGTAAAGGAGAATAGAAGAATATTGATTTGTGAAGAATCTAACTTTTGGAAATGTTTTATGTATTCTGCTTCATTTTGAGCATATGACTCCCGTTGTCATGTCATGATGTGCAGGAAAGAGGATCAATCCTCTAGGCAGAGGAGAGATATCACTCGGGGAGGAACTTGGTCGGGTAAGCAGTAATGAGTACCAAATGAGCATACACACACGTTAGTATAGGTTCTGAGAAACCAAGTCAATTATGTTGGTCTAGATAAGTCATCCTTAGGCTTGGAGTTATGTTTACTTCTTTATGCTTTGAAAAGTGATTATTACTTATTTGTCTGACTTACTATGCTTTGACCATGTTTTGGAAAAACATGAATGGATATACGTTAAAAGGTCAAGTATGTGTATACGTGTACGCGTATCCATATGAATATACATGTCAAATACATACATATGCTCGGCAAATGGATATGCCCATATGTACATAATGACATGATATACATACATTTATGTGTACACTGTGTACAGAGAAATACATACTAATAATAATATTATATTATTATTCCTTGTTGACTTTACATAAATATATATATAAATATAAATATCGGGTTGTTGACTGGTTCACGATATATTTATATATTTGTTAAATATATATTTAAGTAATTAAATATTAACAATTATATATAAAATTATTATAGTTGTATTAAATATAAATATTTAAAATACTCGGGTATTTAAATATTTATGTATTAATATATTTAAAGACTATAATAGTATTTTATAATAAAATAAATAAGGGAACTATATTTTGTCCAAGGGATTTACATATATATATTTTTATGTATAAATATATAAGGTGATTATTTAAATACATAAGGAATGTATAAATAATAATATATTTGTATATTTTATTCATTAAAGTATTATTTTAAACATTAATATTTATTTTTATATAAATACGTTTATATAAAAATAAATATTAATGTTTAAAATAATACTTTAATGAATAAAATATACAAATAGAAGTTATTAAAACAAATTTCAAATTCAAAAGAATGAATTTCGCATTTTTGTGGAAAGATTAAATTCGCATTTTACATGTACATTTGTGAAAGTTTAGAAGATAGCCGTATGAAACATTTAAACTTTTCAAAATACATTTGAAAATAGAATAAAACTTCATAAAAGGAAAAATTGAAAAGTCGAACTTAGGAAATGAATGAAAATATTAAGGAGGAACTCACCCGTGAAAATGGCGGAGCTCCCTGCACAGCTGGGAATGAGAGAAGACTAATTCAAAGCTCAAAAACCAGAAAATAGTAACAAACTACTGAGCTGTATCGATTTGGAACTTGACCTAAAACGCAGCAAAAATATCATGGAAAATTCTTACGCCTGGCAAGAAAAACGTGGCTGTAGATTTCGTTTTTATTGCAAGTTGAAGTATTCTTCGAATTTCTGGCTCCAAAGAGGTCCAATCACCTTCATTTTTGGTGACTTAGGGTTTAAAGATCCGCCAAGTATCATTTTTACTATATCTGGGCTCTTTGTTGTCATTTGGTATGCCTTCATAAGAGGAAATCCGTTGCACTTCGGGCTTATAAATGGACACCCAGCCATTCAATGTTGGATGACTTGAAGAATTTGAGCTTATCATTTTATTTAGCTTCCATAATCATTCCTGTTTTGGTTATATTATTCTATATTGCTGAGAGTGAAAGATACTGTGAGTTTTTACCAGCATTTACCAGTTACTGCGATTATCTCTGTTTGAGCTGTGAGTAAGCTTTATTATTGTTGAGAGAAACCTTACATATTTTCTGAGAACAGTATATTACCAATTGCTGAGAGACATCCCCTGTTATTTTCTTCATCACTTCTAAGTTCATAGTTTGAAGAGCTGTAAACCCATTCAAGGTCATCCCTTAAAGGAAAAGGCAAATACCAGGCATGTTGTTTCATCCTTCATGTTGTAGATCATATTTCTTGTTAAATAACTAAAAGAATAAAATGTTGAATGTACATAGTAGGGAATTGCATTTAGTTCAATACTTCAGTTAAGATAAACAAAGAAATGATTTTATGTTGCATCATGAAAGTAAATTACTTAAAGGTTATGCATGTTTTCTGGAGTGTTTACCTGTTTGCATTAGTGGGTGTTTTGCATTAAGGTATGAAATATATATGAACTTCATATGTGGAGTATATACGGTTTCAACGATTAAAGGATTGTGAAAAGGGATTATTTGGATAAAGAGTTAAAGGGATTAGATTATTTCTCTTGCATTAAAACGAAACAATGGAAAAGATAAAAGGGAAGGATTTATTTGCATTTTGAATGATTATGGCATGTTGTGTATGATCTCTATATATGGAGAATATGTAGATGTATTTATTATCTACTAGGATCGAGATGATGGCAGAATCAAGTGAAGTCCTTTAGCTTAAGTTATTAGGATAACTGAGGCAAGCTAAGTACTCCTAGGATAAAGATTTCCTAATTAGGAGGATTGATACAAGACACTTGAATACTGTTTTCATTTCTAGTAGGTTCGTATGATTGTAGGATGTCTAGGATGACGGATTCACCCATTGAAAGACAAACCTATGCGTAGAGTAAGGAAGCCTTAAGTCAAATCGGCCCTAAGTAGTGTTTATGATAGATGACCTTCATTCGAAGTACTGAATGAGAATACTTTGGCCAAAGTAGTGAAATGTATGACATCCACCTAGATGTGAGATAGTTGAGACTACACTGTCAGTTCATTGTGATCCGGGTATTAGATCGAGATTGTGAAATAGCAAGGTTCTAGTTGTGTAGGACATAGCACTATGCTCAGTTGGTAATCGTTAAAGGATACCCTACCAATCTCTTCTTCGAAGGGAGGGCCGTTCATTGTGAAAATGATCGTGCGGGGGACCGCATTATAAGTCCGTGGTTGGCGGAAAAGCACCCGAGTGATGTTTCTCCTCCACAGCAAGCGGCCGATGTACCAAGATTTGAAAGGGAGGACTCCTAGACATTCTTACTTCTATTTGTGCAAAAGCTTACGAGCTATGTATGTAATTGTATTACCTTTGAACTCTGATTTGTATTTGAAAAAGAAATGGAATTTGTGTGGAAACATGTTGTATCTTGTACGTATTTATCAATAAAGAAAGGAAATATTTTATTGTATCGTCTTTGTTACTTGTTACCTTTACATGTTTAAAGTGAGAATTGGAAAGTTTTTAATTTACGTGGAAATCAGGTCGTTACAAGTACATTCAATTTCCACTACTCCACTTCAAAAATTCGAATTCTCCCTCTCTGGTGTTTCTGATACTTGTCTCTCGACGTCAAGAATCTTGCTCTTCTAGAAGCTCGACTTTGACTGGCATCTTTGAATTCATTTTCGAAAAATTTAATTTAAGTTCATCCTTTTTAATTCGCTAGCCGGAGCTTTACCACTTGAATTCGAATTTAACTCTTCCTCAGCTGTAATGTCCCCTTCTCAGTTGTGATCATTTCAGTTGACCGTTGGCCTATTCCGGAGACCCGTAGGCTACGCGGATGGTTAAATTAGGGTTTCCTAGTTTTGAGGAGGTTTTTGCTTGGAGTTTGGTATTCTGATTGCGGATTCTTTCTGGGTTTTCAGAGAGCTTCGCAGTGGTATGTTCAGTTTGGCATTCCGGGCAACTTCGCGAATTTACTATTTTTAGTAAATTCTATTTTTGGCAGTGGACAGTTTGGGTTCAGTTCAATTGGTCCTCTTCTTCAGTTGTTTGAGCTGGCACTTCAGTTCTTGGCCTTGGTCGCATATTTCTTGGAGAGATGAGTATTTTTATTATAAAATTATATTTTAATATTATACCCCTTGCCTAGCAATACAACTTTAAGTTGTTTTTAAAAAAGGGGGAACTTTGAGGGTCCAGGCGCCATGGAGAAATAAGTTATATCTTTTAAATGTCAAATATTGAGACTAAGGAAATGGGACGCCTATTTGAGAGATTTGATTTTATTTTAAAAA
>VDFB02098912.1:0-15124 GCA_007258455.2 Sequoia sempervirens
AATCACCCATCCCATTACATGTTCACTTGCAATAAACATCCACTCACAATAAATTGATCATGACCATCAACCTTTGGTAAGGCAAGTAGAAACAAGTATAACAACTTTTGGATAAACCTAAATGTCAGACTCTTGAGTTTAGGTTAGTAGGCAAATGTTGGTCAACTCTGGTAATCAAGGCTTCAGTCATCCCAATAGTTTCAACATCATCCATCATCGCTGTCCCAGGGATACATCTTTCCTACAATGACACAACATCACATCACCATAGTTCTTTATAGTCTTGGCTAGAATAAGAACATTGGGGTTGTTTGTTTCATTTGATCTTTCCAAGGATTTATTGCACCTATTCCAATGACCTCTCGATGATGTCTAACAAAATGATTTAGAGAGAAAGGACTAGGGAATTGATCATTGTATTTTGTTTGTTGTGCTTGTTGGATAGTCTTGTAATATAACCTTGGAAAATACTTGATCTGTTAGGTGTATATGGAGGATGTTTTGAACACCTTGTTGACTATTACATATGGAGGTTTTTCCTTTCTATGTTTTGGTCCAATATGTTTGAAGTTTCTAAAGTACATCCTAGTAAGGTTTTCATATATTGGGTGTGAACAAGGATACTCCTATTTTTTTGTTGAGTCAAAGTCCATTGCACTAGATACCCCGCCATCCTGGTTGTTTATACCTTGATGCATCATATCTACGCTTGTTATCAAACATAAGGAAAGTTGTGTCATTTGTGTCCCAATCCCTTGATAAGAAAAAACATCATCATCATATCTAATAAAGTCTCAACAACTCATGGACTTGTTGGAATTCTACATCTTCTCATAATCAAGTGTTGATCCCTCTCATTCTTCTATCTTTTGTTTGCGTTAACATGGTATCATGACATTAAAAAAAATATCAAAACATCTATCTTGCATCCACAAACCGTCAACATCCTACATAATCATGGCATGTCATCATAATGGAAACCATAAGCCATACATTGCATCATCATATAAGTTGTTTAGAATAATATGGATTTGTTATTCTAAGCATCTTAATCCATCTCATTTGCATTATCATCATCATAAAATAGATCTGTTAGTCTAAGCATCTCATAACATAATCATTCATTACATCCATAACATAAGCATAAACATATAGCCACATCCATACATACATATTGCATCATCATGGCATATCATATGGAAAGATACTAAAAAGGAAAGTAAGACCATCCATTACATTTATATTCATGTTATACAACCATAACATTGCATACCTCAGATCATGAATTATAAACATCATATCATAAATCATAAATCACAAATACATACATCCATAATGCATCATATGCATTCCTACATCCATAAAGCATGAATTAAAGAAAAATCACATCATATAATGTTGCATTAGAGCCATCTCATATATATATATCAAAAAATCGAATGTCATGGTATAATCAGGATCAATGTGTAATATCATCAAAAATAATATACAAGAGGCTAATCAAAACTCAACCAATGAATGTATATACAACAATAATTAGGTTGTACATCCAAAAATTGTCTATCATGGGAGCATGATATCCTTGGATCTCTCGCTCATCCTGGTGAGAGCTTGATGTATGATGACTAACTGCTCGGTGCTGCCCTACTCATATGCAAAAATATGGTTGTTGTCACTCCTTTGAGCACTCTCTATAATAGCACATCTTATAGTAGGATGCCTCCTGCATGGCTCACCTATACATATATGTTGGGACTATGGCTTGTCCCTATGCTTATTGTGTTGCATCCTCTAGCTGCTCTCGATGCCCTGTCTCCCATGCCAAGGCCAGATCCGAATCATGCCGTAATTGGTGTTCATGATCAATCTCTCTCTTGGTAGCCTATAGTTGTTGCCTTGCCTGGTCCCTCTCTTGAGTAACCACCTATAGCTATGTTGTGGTTTATTGTAACTAGCCTATGAGTTGTTGAACTTGACCCATCAATGCCACAAGTTGTGCATCACGTGGATCAAGACCCGGTGGTGGCCCTTGTGGCGGCTGCTGTGGTGGTCTTTGGTCCATTGGTTGTACCAGTGGAGGCCCATGACCATGTCTCTAAGGGTCATCCTATATGTGCCCCTAATTTTCCACTTGCCCATCATGTCCCCCATGTTGCCCATGCGATGGCTACTGTTGACCCATCAAAGGACCTCTCTGGTGTCCTCTACCTACTGCTAGAACAACTGGCAATATAAGTTGAGTCAAAGTGTGGGCTTGCTAGTATGCATCGTAAGCCTGTGTGGTCCCGAAATCCTATGGACTATCAAAGTACACCCATGGCTATGCTACCAGCTGTCTAAAATCATCTATAGCAACCTAGGGAGAAATCCGCTATCCCCAAGCGGTCTCTCAAGATCTCCTAGAAAATATTGTTGTGTAACCCTACTGAGGTGCATCCTGCACCTCTCCAAACTGTTGGACCACCTTATCTAGGAGGTATCACTCGATCATGTGGTGCCCCCATCCTTTTATGCACCTCCTTTGACCACCAATAAAATAGCTTCTCATCATCATTGATCCACCAACGGACATGTATCCAAGGCCTCCACCTAAAAACTGTCATCTCATCGATCACCCACCTCCAATGCGGGATGCCTGTAATGCTTGTATAATGAAGGGTTTTCATCACCCCATATTTGTACACTGCAATGTGCTCATAGGCCCATATGTGGATTAATGTCACCCAGAACCCAATGTAGCATGCACCACAATATACCACCTAGTGCATTCATGATACAACAATGCAAGAACAACTAGGCTCCAGGCATAGACTATCATCCCCTCCATCATAGTCTATCCCCTGGCTTGCCTATCGGGTACTAGGAACCCCAAGATTAGTGCACCCACAAAAAATGTCAAATCTAGGGAAATCCCCTTGTAACAGTGCAAATCAATCTAGTCATTGTCAACCTCATACTGATCTACTCCAAGCACTTGGAAAATCACATCACCTCCAGCCTCTACGTCATATATAATCCTCTCTCTGTGGATGGAAATTTGGAGGATTCTCCAAACATCCTTGAGGGTGATGATGGCCTCCCTAGTCGGTAAATGAAATGATGATGTCTCACTCTTCTATCGCTCAACCAAGGCTATCATCATAGCCAAGTGTGTGTGTATCACTGACATCTATGCAATGTGTCCAAAACCAATCACACCGAGGAAGAACAATGCATCATTAGTCAAATGTCTCACTTGATGTAAAATTTGGCATTGATGCTCCTTTGAATGGAGCGGGCGAAGAACCTCTTGCACTCAAAATGCACACCACATCAATTTTTTTACAAAAAATAAAACCCTAAAATATAAAGGTGGTTTAATTTTAGCACAAGTGATCCTCTAGTTTTTAGCAAAAGCAATGCCAAACTCAATAGCGACACTCTTCCTCAAAGGTGGGTCAGTATTTGAGGGTGGTTCCAGATCGTTTACATTTGTGCAATGCTCTGTAGCAAAGGCTAGTCGAGTTTTTTGTGTGATGCTTTACCTATTCTAGGTTGCATGATGCTTCATTACAAAGGCAAGTTAGCATTAGATGTGCAACTCTAGATCCAAATTGAGTTGTGTGGTGCTATACCACAAAGGTGGTGCTCCAGCATCAAAAGCGACGCCGACTAGAGAAAATGTAACTCTTTACAAAGCCGCTTTTGATTGACCTAATTAACTCCTAATAAATGCATTAAAAACATAAAAAAATAAGAAAGGCTTCAATTTGCATACCGGGGGTCCTGTGTCTAGAGGCTTTTAGAACTCGCGAACTTGCTCCATCTGATGTCTGGGAAGCACATGCTCAGCCATAGCATGAACACTTCAAAGCAAAATCATGAGAAATCTCTAAAGCAAAGTGCACAAATGATTTGAAAATGATATCGACCCTCTTATTTAAACTCAAAAATTAGGGTTTTGGAGGGGGAAATTAGGGTTTTTTTTAACCTCTTAATCTTTTTTGTGAGTCACAAAGCCTATCTTGACTGTTTTTTGGTGTCTTGAACCTATTTTTGCATCTTGTGACTTATTTTTTGCAGTTGGACCATTGTTTCATTTATCGCAAGCTCGACCCAAAAATTGAATTTTTTTCCTGATCTCTTGAGGGGGTAGTGTAGCAGCATAAATTCCTCCCACTGGGGAAATAGTGGGGCATCTAAAAAATCATAATTTTTTTGAATTTTGATCTTGGTAGCATTAGTCTTTGAATCAACACAAGTACCTCACTTCAAAGAGGGGCAAAATGTAGACACTTAAATAGTCTTGATAGATATTAGGCATTTGATTCTGATTAATTGACATCATTTCCTCCTAAATCACTTATGCACTAACTATTTAATTAAATCATCTTTATTATTTAGTTAAAATTTCTACTATTAATCCAATAATTAACTTTATCAGATTAATTCATCCCTTTCTCACTAATGTTCATCCCATTTAATTAAATAAATCAAATTATTTAATTAAAATCCCAATGTATTGTAATTTGATTAAACAAATCTAATTATTTAACAAATGTCATAAAACCTCTAACCCACTTAAGTTGATTAATTTTGAATTAATTAACTCATAATCCTCATTACCCATTTCTCTAGCTTTTAACCTCACCAAGGTTAAATAAACCTATGATCAACTAACCAAGTTGCACATAAAAATAATTTCTTTTAATTAACTAATTAACCTATTTTCCTCACAAAGGCATATTCTTTGGAATATTCCTCTCAACCACCCATTCATAAATTTCCCTCCAAAAGCTTTTAAAGCCTCTTACAAAGACCTTAAATTCCTCTTACAAGAGCATTTAACTCCACTTACATGCCATCTCGTCTCTCTTACATCTCAACCATATTCATTTAATTCTCTTACATTCTCTTACAAATCCACCTACATGCCTTAAATCTTCACATTCTTTAAAATGTGCCCCACACACATCCCTGTGGCTTTCATTAGCCTTGTGACAAGTGTCGCAATGCTTTTGATCCCCATTTTAGTCCCACATCCTCCAAATTCATCCATTCTTCAACCCTCTTGTCCTATAAATAGATGCCCTCTCTATTGAATATGGATCTAAAATCTCATGCAATCTTACTATAGGCATATTCATCCATAGAAATCACTCATTTTCATCACTTCAACTAGATTATCAACACATTTTCATCACAATCACATACACTTGGAATCAAAGAATTTTGGAGCTTATCAAAAGGGATTGGGAGAGGGTCACTTTCCACATCAAAGTGACACCAATTCCCCTATGGGATTGTGGTTTGATCTATTAAGATAGGTTTACATGCTCTTCATTTGATTGTTATTGCTTTATTCCATGTTTTATTATCTTTGTATGATCAAGAATTTCATAGGGAATGGTTATTTGTGCTTTCTAATGTGACTAACCTTGTTTGTGTTGTCTTTGATTAGCTTAGAGAAGATTATCACTCACACATATAAATATAAATATAAAGAATAGTATTATGTTTATATATCAACTTACACATATATTAATATATATATACATAATTCCATTATATATACACACACACACACACGTAATTCCATTTTATTATCTTTATAAAACACTCATACATGCAATCCTATCAGTCGATGTATATGTGTGGAATGTGTATATACATATATTTATGTGTATGTGCATGTCATTTAGTCCAATCGGTATTCCCATGCATATGGGTAATCCATCCATGAGCATGCGTAGGTACATCTACCTATGTGTACTCATGTACGTATTTACTCACATGTATGAGTTTACCAAAGATATGTACATATATACATACATAAATTAAATGCACACATCTCATCGATGTAGAGATAAACACACAAAGACGGATTCCACTTATCATCAAAACTCATCATATACCTCATTCCATACATTCATAAACAAGATCACAAATCAATATAAACATACACAACTAGACTGAAGATCACTTACCATCTACCCAACTAGCTTGACTCAACTAAGACCATCTAGGGTGCGAATGTGTGAATGTCTATAAGATTGAATTAGAGGTTACCAAACCAATTTATTCTCCTGTGTGATACTTCCCCTCTCTTTTGGAGGCTTGAACCTGTTCCTACATTTCAACTTAGTTCACCACAGTAGTAGTTAGCTGAGTCAATGCATTCATATACTTCTCATACATATCATATTCACATTATATATTTCATATACTGAATCATAAAGCATTTATTTGAATCAAACATTCATTCAACATATTCCATCAAAATTCATGAATAAACACATTCATATTTATTGAAGTAATTTATCAAACAAGGTAATAGTATAGGTAATAACACATGGGGTGTAACAAAAAAATATTATGAAAAAATATACTTGCCCTAGATATTGATGTTAGGAATCTATATTTTAAAAATTAGAATTTGTATCCTTTATAGAAAAAAATTATGTTGGACAACATAAACGTTACTTTATGAAAATGTTATTTTCTATTTAAAACTAATTATTAAAGGAGATTTTGAAATATTCACGATTTATTTCAAAAAAAATTTAAAAATATATATATTTAGAATCTAAATAGAAATTCCCACAAATCACTAGTTCGCATCATCTTCAAATTATTAATGATTTATTTGCTATAGGTATCAGAAGTTGAAGATTCAGTTAAAAATGTTGATATAAATGTCCATCTTGGCCAAAAAGTGAGACACAGTATTGTGATTTCACCCCACCATAAATGTTAAATGCTCCTGGAGAGGGAGCACAAAAAAACGGATGAGAAGAGCATTCTTTGCTATTGCCACAAAGCACACAAATAAATGAACCTTGAAATCTTGTCTTCTGGAGGTTGTCCCAAGTAAGACACCTATTCCTAGTAATAATCCATAATAAGAAGTTACATTTGAGCCAATAAAATTTATTCCACACATTCTTTCACCATGTGACTTCCATGCCCCCATATTTTTGTAAGTTTAACTCTTGATAGCTAGAAGCCATTGAATACACCCCCTTAGGGTCTGGAAAATATCTCTCCCACAAAAAGCTACATGCTCTACCATATAAAATCATTCTTAACTCTTCTCTATTGGCATTAGAACCCTCAATTGGCCACTCTAAGGGATCCTTCCATCTAGACAACTCCACATGCCCCAAGCTCTATATATATTTGAAATCCTAAATTTGAGACCATCTTGCTTCCAAGAAATAGTGACATAGGCCTTGTATATGAGGATAAATGTAAATGATTGATGGGAAACTATCCCAAGAGTCATGCCAGAATAATGTTTCAGAACTCATGTTACATATCTAAAATAAACCCCTCTTAATCAAATTGACACTCTTTTTGAGAGTGTCCCAAATCACAAAGCCTTTTTTGGCTAGATAAACTCTAGGCACATCTTCCTTTGCCACCCCATGAAAATACTTGAAGGAGAGAATCTTAGCCTAGACATGAGATTGATTACTACACCACCTCCAATATAGCTTAGAAACCAAGTCTTGACCAGTGATACTAGCTTGTCTTAGCCCAAACCACCCTCTTGCTTTGGTTTGCAAATAATTTCCCACTTAACCAAACTCTAGTTTGAAGAGGAAAAAATACCAACCCATATGAATTACCTTGCAAGAGCATCAACTCGTTAATGAAACTATAGGAGAAAAATGGATCAAGTACATGTAATTAGGCAAAACTTGCACCACAAATTTCACAAATAAAACTCTCCCAACAAAGAAAAGCCACCTGTGGGTCCAATGAATGACTGTCATATGAAACTTATCCAACAAATATTTCCAAGTCCCCCTAGGAAGGGAATAAACAAATAGATGAATGCCAAGGTAAACTATAGGAAGAGCTCCAATTTAAAATCTTAGGATTTGAGCTATCCAATGTTGAATAGGAATAGGGGTATTGAAGAAAATTGTTGAAAATTGAGGTGTTTTCTTAGCTTAATACTTTGTAAAACCTTAATATTGCTGATCTAAATAAGCTTTTCTTTTGTTACATATTCTTTATGGGTGATTATCTGATTAATCCATTTTACTATTTGAAGAATGTAGACAAAAGTTGATAGAAGAAGTAGACAAGATATTAGAAAGATTACACAAGCATGTACCATGGAGAAACCCTTTCAAGAAAAAACTCCACCAAGAATTAATCTATTATTCAATCTCTAAAGTAGATTACAATAGCTCCAATTCTTGCTTGAGAATGCCTCTTTTTCCTTCACCAAAACTTCTTCACAACCTGCAATAAAATTGATACAAACTCTCTTCAACTTGCTTGAGATATATAGGTTTAATTAGCTTTGTAAACTCCACAAGAGTTACAATTACAATGCTCAAGCCCTATCCCTAAAAGGTACACCTATCTCATGCAAATAGAGTTATGTCGTGAAAAACAATGTCAAATCCTCATCTTCATGCATTTGGGCATCCCAAACTAAAGTAGCAACTCAACCTTTGTTCTGTAAATATCTTCAAGGCTTCATCCTCAAAGTAGGCACCCAAAAGTGGTCCCACTTAACTGAGCCTTCTGAAATATCTCAACATGCAAAGGAGTTAATTCCAAGAAACCAACTTGGGCACCCAAGTTGGGTCCAAGTCATTTCTTGTTAACTAAAACATTTATGAACACCATTCATGCAAGAATGGTCATCCCCTACTAACTGGAGGTAGTCCTTGTTATTTGTAGCCATCCATCCCAAGTTAACTAACGTCAACTAGCATTCAACTAAAACTAACTGAAGATAGCTGAACCATAACTGAACTGAACTGAACTAAATTGATTATGAACTAAACTGAACTAGACTTCATGCATGCAAACATCAAACCCTAACTCCTAGGATCTTTACATGCATTTAGAAGTGTTATCTCTTACTTCGAATAGTTAACTGAACTCAAGGTGAGTGTCACCTACCATGCGGGTGCCCCATGTGCCCCTATTATTTAGGAACTCATAATGGATGCCCTCACATGCTCCTAACATTTAGAATTAATTACAAAAGTCAATTAACATGCTTATTTAATCAAATATTAATCTCTTCCTAATCATAGTGTTGATGAACACATTCCAAGGAATTAGGAGATACATGAAATAAATGATTTTTAGGATTGCAATTAAATGGCATCCTATTCCCAGCATTCTCCCACTTGACATTATACATTGCAATTATTCTAAACAAGGAATAATAATTTTAAATCAAGTATAGGACTCAAGGCCAATGGCCTTCCTACACCAACTAATCAATCCATGCTAACTTCAAATGCAACCTGCATAATCATGAAGCTCCAAGCAAATGACTAAAACCAAGAGAACTTATCTATAGGAATTGGTTTCATAAGATAATCTGTAATATTAATGAAAGTCTCACATTTCTCAATCAATACCTTCCCACTTGTGCAATTTTTCACACGCCCCACTTGGAGTAGGGACCCTCTTTTTTATTTTGGATGTCTCTTGGACCTTTGGTTTTTATTGTATTTTTCTTTTCAAGGTCTTGAGATGTTGGTCTTGCTTGCCTTGGTCTTACCCTGAAGGTTGAATTGGTCAAACTTAGGTTTTAATGGAAGTCCGGGTTCTGCCCTGGTTCTGGGATTTTTCGGTTCACTCGGATTCTTCCGGGTCTTGCTCCATCGTCTGTCGCTATCGAGTTTCTCCAGAGTTCAGGTTTTTGGTTAAATCTAAGATTTTTCGGGTCACCCAAATTTTCCCAGACTGTGTCAAAATCCTGAAGGGTGTGTTATCTGTAGAATTCATGCTCACCCGGATTTTTCGTATGGCTCAGTTTTTTTCGGTTTTCTGTTTTGAGCTCGGGTTTCTAGATTTCATCGATGTCTTATTGGCCATTAATGCTTGAGGTATGTTTTCTCTAGCACAAATGTAAGTGAATTTAAAGGTTTTTAGTGCTTTCCATAATATCATTATTCATTTGCCATCTGCTCTAGCGCTTAGGATTGTTCATTTTAGGCTTTGGTCGTTGGATTTGGTTTGTTCGCGTGTGGATTGCTTGAGCGTCTATGTGGATATTTTTGTCACTAGGGCACCTTAATTTGTAGTAACTTCCTCGGGCTCAATCTTCATTCGGAGTTGATCCATGGTAGGCCATCGTTAACTTTGCCTTTTGTTTGCACTTTGATTGAATCTTACAAGTTTATTGGTGGTTATTTGGGTTAGCCCTTCTTTATTTTCATGGCCATGTATTTATTGAATTAGGGTTTGAACTCACCCTTCAACGGGTCTTATCATCTGCACTGTACATCCCTTCATTTATCAATCGAGTGTCGGGTATACCCCTGTGCCTAGGTGTTTCTATTAGGGCCTTGCCTGGTTGGCACGTAGTCTGCTATATTTTGTAAAGATTAGGGTTTCGATATGTTTGCCCAAATTTCTTAAGTCCGGTGGAGTCATCATGATCCTCTTGTCTTGTATTTTGCTCGACCTTGTTTGCAGCATTTGAGACCCTAGTACGCCCCAGTTTCATCGTTTTGAGGGATTGAGTTTGAATTTCAAGCTTGCTTTAGCTCTCATGGCGGAGGTGTAGCTGTCAAACTTAAGGCATCATCATTTTGTTGCAGGAATCAATCATTTGATAGTTTTTGGGAATTAAATCCATGTGCAATCAAAATTTGGCTTGTTGGAGTCGAGTTTATCATTGTGTATCCAAATAGGGAAATTTGTGTGATTACTCGGTTAATGGTCTGCGCGTCGAATGGTCGTCGGGTTTACGAGGTGTTTGCAGAATTTATGCGCACCCGAATTTTCCTGGATTCTTCCATTTCCCTGAAGTATGATGAGTTCCCAGAATTTCAAGCTATCCGTGAAAATCTGAACCATCTGAATTTTTTTGGTTTACTGTCCGGTTTCATTTTGTTTTGATTTTCGAAATTGAAATGATGAACTAAAGGTTAAATGACGATTTCTTGTTGCTAAATGAATCAATATCATGGTAATTATGCATCTCCTTTGTCCATATTAATGATTTGTTGAATGATGTCTTGGTAGCGGGAGTCCGTCTGGGTTAGATTTCTTCGAATTCCACCCCAACTGGATTTTCCTGAATTTCCTCATTTTCTCGGATTGCTTTGTTTTCCTGGTTTTTCAAGATTGATGATTAATGATTGATCTTAATTATTTCATGTGGTTTCAAGGGTAATATTTGACTGAAATATGGATAATAATTGGATTTTCATGAGGCTCTTTTGTGAATGCAGGCTGAATCAAGCAAAGTAGCAGCAGGAAAAGCCAAGGGTGATACAGAAGGATCTTCGGTGACAGATGCAGAAAGGTTAAGGCTAGATGTGAAATGTTAGTTGCTTGATAGTAAGATAGCTTCAGTTTGGTTAGAGGTCTCAGACACTAACGTAGGAGCATGGAGATATGAAGAGTTCAAGGAAAGGACAGTTCAACAAGATTTATCAGTCCTGACCAAGGGGATAGTGAAGTCTGGATTGGCTCATGTGGACGGCTTTCCTCCTGCAGTTGAATGCTACGAGTTGATATTGGAATGTGCCTGACACTATGATTTTGATACATAGAGGATTGTCAGCACTGATGGAAGAGTGTTGGCAAACTTTAATCCGGTTTCCATTGCTTAGGCATTTGATATGCCAGATTTACCATGTGTGTGTGCATTGGACATGGATTTGGAAAGGACTTACTATGAGGATGAGCCTACCAAAGCCCAACAGATGATTAATTCTTGGCTGGAAAAGCCAAAATCCCATTTCTCCAAGCTGCCTAAGTAGTTGCACAGGGTCAAGTTCAGGCAGGATATATATGATGCTATCACACTGTTAAGCAGGGTGGCCGGCTTGAAGAGTGTTGGGGTATTGGAGAATTGGATGGTACATGTTATAAACAAAATTGAGAAAGGTATTAATTACCATTGGGCAAGGATTATTAGTGCAATAATTAACAGGCAGATGAGAGATGTGCTTGAAACAAAGAAATTCACCATGTCATCTTATGTGGTGTATGTACTTGCCAGATTCTATTCATATCGGGGATTGAACCCAAAAGGAACATTCAGACAGGATGTCATTTATGAGGTGTATCCTGAGTTGCACCTAGGGAACCAAAACTATAGAAGAGCAAATGATGCATTTACTATGCATATTACTAGGTTGCTTCAGAATGCAGAGCATGTGAGGATTTCCGATGGAGCCAAGGAGCTGATTAAGAAATATGGAGCTTGGTTTATACAATTCCCTACCTTCTCCTATATCAGGATTGATGGATGTCCAACTGCTCCATACAGATTGTCAAGATATCATACTGACCATATCATACTTTTGGATGTTACCCGACAGATATATGATTTTGATGCCATCATTAAAAGAGAGAAGCACAAAATAGGATTTGGTGGGGATTTTCCTCTAAAGATTGGTATAGCTGAGGTTTTCCCTTCAATTCAATCAGCTCATGCATCAGGAGAGGAATTGAGTACTTATGGGTTCTCTTTCCATTCTAAGAGGGCGAACTTTGATATTACAGGTGAAGCCAAGAAGAAAGCTACCAAAGAATATCACCATAAGGATGATCTAGAGGACTACTGGGCGAACAACAAGGATGACTTTGAGGTAAGAAAGAAAAGATATTCTAGGCTCCCAGCTGATGTGATCAGAATGTACAATGTCAAGTTAATTCCTGATCAGTTGGAAGATGATGAAAATTTAGTCCAGGATCATGCATATGAGTCAGTCAAGGATAGACCCATTGGAGAAATAAATTGGTCAGAAAAAGAAATAACTGAACTGGAGGAGTTAATAGCTCTTATCATGAAGTCTACCAAGTCCTGGCTAAAGCATAAAGTATGGGAATTGGAAAGTGAAAAGGTACCATGTACCTTCAATATGATGGGAAATTTGAATGCTCATTCCACTTCAGAGGAGTCCGGTGAAGATGATTCTGCAGGCAAAGATAAGGTGAGCTCAACTTTTAAGATTAAAATCAGAGGCCCTAAGCAGAGTGAGCCTGAAAAGAAAATAAAGCCTAGGGGTAAGAAGAGAAGCCATACTGTAAAAATAGGAAAGTCTTCTGAAGAGGAGGAATTTGAAAAGGTAGAGAAAGAAGATGCTCCTCCACAACCCAAAAGGGCAAGGACAACCAGGGTTTCTAAGAAAAAAGGTCAGGAAGCTCCTAAGGATAAGGTGGATCCTTATGTGGTTAATGTGGAGAGTTCAGGAGAGAAAACCCGAGTTTACTCAAGAAGGTCCAGAACTCCATCTCCTAAGGAGACCATGCAGAAAATAGATCCTTTTCCAATGGCATCCACTGTAGAACAACAGAAAGATACCTCTCCTCCATCGGGTATGCCTGAGCAGACAACTCCTGAAGAGCATGAGACTAGTGAAGAAGCGGAACCATTTAAGGAGGGAGAACTTTATGGCGCAGCTGCTGAGTTCAAGGCAGAACATCTAGAAGTGCATCCTTCTCTGCTGGTACAATATGAGGATTCTCCTGTGAGTAGTAAAGATAACAGATCCCTTGAGAAGGAGGATGTTCATGGTAAGACTCCATCACCCCTACAAGAAGAGGAACCAGAACTGGAAAGCAAAGGTGATCAATCTCCTGAAAAAGAAAAGGATGAGACATCAGATTAGCATGAAGAGGTCAAGAAGGATGAAATCTGGGTGGATCCTGCTATTCCGGATTGACTAGATAGGGAAATTAGAGGAAAGTAGGTCATTGTTGAGGACACTCCTCTCATCTGGGATGAGATGTTGGCTAAGATTGGAAAGGGAAAGAAGAAAAAGGAAGCCAAGGTGGTTTCAAAGATTGAAAGAGATGAGGATAGCAACAGGGTTATTCATATTGCTACTCCTGTAGCTGATAAGAGTAGGGATGAGGTTACCGGGAAAGATTATGATGTACATGTAGATGTCTAAATTTGGACAATTAATTTATCCAAATTCATCCCCTTTCGTCTTATTTTCGTTAATTAAGTAATACTATTATTATTTAATTAATATCTTTAGTTCTTCTAATCCCTAAGGTATCTAGTTAAATAATTAAATACCTTCCTCTTTCATCAAATGAATTAAATAAATATCACATTTATTTAATTCCTCCTCATGTCACATCCTCCATCTTTTTTACCTAATCTTAATCCCATCATTAGGATGTGCACATGCCTAATCCTTGATTAGGGGGTGTCACATCCTCCAACTTTTGCAAGTTGGCCTCTAATCTCTTTTAGCCACCTAACTATCCTCTAATCCTTCATTAACTAGCCTAATCAACCTCTCAAGGAATTTTTAATTCCTTTTATCCTTCCAAGGAATATTAAATTCCTTTTCTCTTCCCCATGTCCTTTATGACATGTGTCCTTAGTCAACCCTTTTAAATGCTTTTCTTTTTTGACAAGGCATCTCCCTTCCCCATGTGAATTTTTAATTCACATTTAATCCCCCAAGGCACCCTTTGGAATTTAAAATTTCTTCCCTCTTCCCCATGAGAATATTTGAGGAATTTTTAATTCCTCACATGTCCTCTCACCCACATGGGGACAAGTACCTCCTTTATGAGGAGATCTTGTCCAATCCCAAGGTACTTTGTACCCCTCCTCCATGTCATGTCCTTTTCTTCCACACATGTCCTTCACCTTTTAGGGCTATCTCATATGCCACATGTCAAGATGTGAGGGCTTGTGAGTTCTCAACTCACCTTAGCCCTACATCTTGATATTTGGTGGATCAATCTCAACCGTCCATTTTCCCTAGGATTTCCCAAAAATCCTATAAATACCCCCTCTTTTCTCTCATTTTGGGGAGATCACTTGTGCTAGCCAAACTCTTGCAGTTTTGTTTCTCAACCTCTACTTAGCCATTTTCACATTTTCATCCACTTGCATCCATCTTCACATCCTTATCTAGCTTGCATCTTTCCATCCAAGGAGCATACACATCCAAGACAGAAGGGCCAACCAAAGGATCGACTCAACGCAAGGTATAAAGTTTCATTTCGTGGCTTTGTCTTGTTTTGTTTCCAACTTAGGCTAATCTTGAAGTGTAGGTTGTTTTAGTTGTTTATTCGTGCTCTTTAACTTGTTGCTTGCTTTCTAACCACCTATTTCGACCTATCACATTTCTGGCACGCCCGGTGGGACCCACAAACGGGTCTTTTTCTTTCGCGT
>VDFB02098912.1:15224-51443 GCA_007258455.2 Sequoia sempervirens
AGCTGAAATTTGACGGGTGGTTGCATTTTGAGCTAACAAGTGGATTCCCAACCAGTTTCTTAGAAACTGGTTGGAGCCCGTTTTGACCCATTTTTGGGGCCTCAAACTTTCATCTTCACCCCCAAAATCTCAATTTAATGTTTTTTGAAAAATTGTTTTCGCTCATAACTCAAAATGCATATCCTGAATCTGGGATGTTATTTGGCAATTCATCCTATCTCATCAATGGGTATTTCTCAGAACAAATTGGGACTCTCAAACATACGACCATGAAGTTTCCTAAAATGGCACAATTTGACAGTTTTTAAAAATTGCCAAATCGGGAAAAATTTGATTGTCAACACTTTATGCCCTTTAAACTCCGGAACTGGGTGTAGAATCCATCCAATCACATCCTCCAGTCATTCTAGTCTTCAATTCAATCCTCATCTGAGCTTTCATCTTATCCCAATCTGAGCTTAATCAAAACCCTAATCTGGGGTTTAATCCATCTACAGTCAAGATCTTTGGATATCGAATAAAGTCTTAATATCCCTGCATCCATCTTCTTCCACTTTGTCCTATTCATCCAGTCTAATAAATCCATTCACCCATTCCATGTAACCATTCATCTATTTTGAACCTGCCTCTATCCTCTCAAAACTTCCTCAAGCCTCTTGTCATCTCAAACATTCATCAAACCTCCTTCTATCATTTCAAACTCTCATTCAATAATCTTGGTCAATCATTTACTCATTCTGAGTAATCTTCCATCTTCTCCATCTCCTATCCTTTCTCATCATTCATCTATATATCCTATCATCCTCCCAATTCATCTTTTGATTATTTGGCTAACTATTCCATCCCAGAGCTTCATGATCCGCACTCTCCCCACACAATCCAACGTCATATATCTTTTCTATATCATCGTTCATCATCTCATCATTCATCTCTCCATCATATCATCTGCCCACTTCATCTTTAATGATTTGGATAACTATCCCATCCTTGAGCTTTATATAGTCACTATCCTCCAATCCAATCCAACGGGTCTATCTTGTCCCATCATGCCGGTCCAATCATTTTATCCCCTTCATCTAGGGTTACCTCATCATCTTTCATCCATCCATTGTCTTTGACCTTCTGTCGAACTACGTTTCCCCTGCGCTTTCACGTAGGCACGGTCGATCACTTGATCAGCCCCCGGGGCTCCTTTATCGTCTCTCGTCTATCGTTCCATCATCGGTCTTTCTACTTTGTCCTTTATCATCTATCATCAATCTTCCACCATTGTCGCTATTGTCTGTCCCGTCTTTACCCTCCATCGAAGTCTCTTATCCTGTATCATCATATCCAATCGGTTTTGAATATCCTGCGTCATATCAATCTTTTACTTTAGTATCCATCATCGGTCTCAACAGGATGCATCCTTCCTAACAGACCTCATCAATCCCACCCATCCCCTTGACTGATCCTATGGCAAAGGACATTTGAAATTAATTGTGATCTTTTGATGCTTTTGGCTTTTGTTTATCCTTTGAGCTCCTTATCATCACTTGTTATGGTCGCCTTGATCCATCATATCATGGTGTGCTTTGACTCGTCAACATAGGGGTGTATCTTGTTTTTTTTGTTTGTCTTCTCGGTTGTCCCACGTAGTACCCACCAAGATCCCTGAGGTCTTATGTTACACTGGGGCATCCTTGCGTGCTTGTGGTTATCCCAATACCTAGCCCGACCAAGGTCATCGTGACTTTGGGGTGTTGGGATAGCCTTCTTGTTTGTTATGTATGTTTTCTGCATTAGACACTAATCCGCCTTGGTTCTTCATACCCTGGCGTCTTGTGTCTTATGCTATAGCAAAAATTAGTGCTCCAACGATGGCAAATTGCATTTAGATTGCATTTCATCTCTCATCCTCAAATTCCCCCATCCATTCATCCTTCATCACGCTCCCCTCCCAATCTTCCATCACATTGCATCATCTTCTTCAGCCCCCCTTGCATCACCTCATCCATTTCGAGAGCCCACCCGTGTTCTCCTGAACCCGCATGTCCTCTCGAGGGGGCATCCTTCATCCCTAACTTTCATCTTTCCCCCCATCATCTTCCTTCCTAGTCACTTCTTTGAATGACTGGGGCATCTTTTCCAATCTAACCATCTTCTTCTAGGTTCTATGTTTTAATATTCTTTGAAATGATGCTACTTCGTAACACCATCTCAAAGAGCGGCAAAATGTAGATGTCTAAATTTGGACACTTAATTTATCCAAATTCATCTCCTTTCATCTTATTTTTATTAATTAAGTAATACTACTATTATTTAATTAATAGCTTTAATTCTGCCAAACTCTTAAGGTATTTAATCAATAATACCTTATCTCTTTAATCCTCATTCCATCAATTGAATTAAATAAATATTCCATTTATTTAATTCCCTTCATGTCACATCCTCCATCATTTTTATCTTATCTTAATCCTTCTTCTAATCTCATCATTAAGGTGTGCACATGCCTGATCCTTGATTAGGGGGTGTCACATCCTCCAACTTTTGCAAGTTGGCCTCTAATCTCTCTTATCCACTAATCCTTCACTAACTAGCCTAATCAACCTCTCAAGGAATTTTTAATTCCTTCTATCCTTCCAAGGAATATTAAATTCCTTTTCTCTTCCCCATGTCCTTTATGACATGTGTCCTTAGTCAACCCTATTAAATGCTTTTCTTTTTTGACAAGGCATCTCCCTTCCCCATGTGAATTTTTAATTCACATTTAATCTCCCAAGGCACCCTTTGGAATTTAAAATTCCTTCCCTCTTCCCCATGAGAATATTTGAGGAATTTTTAATTCCTCACATGTCTTCTCACCCACATGGGGACAAGTACCTCCTTTATGAGGATATCTTGTCTAGTCCCAAGGTACTTTGTACCCCTCTCCATGTCATGTCCTTTTCCTTCCACCTCATGTCCACTTCACCTTTTAGGGCTATCTCACATGCCACATGTCAAGATGTGAGGGCTTGTGAGCTCTCAACTCACCTTAGCCCTACATCTTGATATTTGGTGGATCAATCTTGACCGTCCATTTCTCCTAGGATTTCCCAAAAATCCTATAAATACCCCCTCTTTTCTCTCATTTTGGGGAGATCACTTGTGCTAGCCAAACTCTTGCAGTTTTGTTTCTCAACCTCTACTTAGCCATTTTCACATTTTCATCCACTTGCATCCATCTTCACATCCTTATCTAGCTTGCATCTTGCCATCCAAGGAGCATACACATCCAAGATCGAAGGGCCAACCAAAGGATCGACTCAACGCAAGGTATAAAGTTCCATTTCGTGGCTTTGTCTTGTTTTGTTTCCAACTTAGGCTAATCTCGAAGTGTAGGTTGTTTTAGTTGTTTATTCGTGCTCTTTAACTTGTTGCTTGTTTTCTAGCACCTATTTTGACCTATCACAGTACAGACTATCAATCTTGGGCCTGCTTCTATGGAACAAGATATTGAAGAATATGAGGGGTCTCGTGCAGTAATCATTGGAAGATTGAGGAAGGAAACATAGTCCAAACATGAGCTAAAGAAGGAAAATGAAAGGCTAAGGAAGTGTCTAGAAGATTTGATGAAGCCTTTGCAATCTTTTCACCCATCCTCCTCTGCTGCTGCTAGTTTCTTGCCGAAGGAGACCATCTCTGAAATAGAAAAGATGAAAGTTTCTACTACGGCTACAATAGATTGGTTGAAAGAGGTACAGACTAAAGAAGATGATGCAATAAAGGAAATCCTTTCAACTAGAAAAGATGCAGTAATGGCTAAGGATTTATTAGAACATGTTTTATCTCAGGATAAGGAGGACGCTGATCTTTTATTGCAGAAAGCTAAAGCAATCATGGAGTATGGTAAGGATCAGCTGGTTACTAATGGAATCCTTCCTTCATCTAGGGTTAATGAGCCTTGGGAGTGGTTTGAAGCCTTGCAACTATGACAGAAAGCCATCAATAAGATCTATAAACAGAAGAAGCAGATGGATGGTGATTTAACCAATGTTTATGATGGATGCATTGGCTTCTTTGAAATAATGACTGGCAGGAGGAAGATCGATCCTAAATATCTAAGTTTGGAGCAATTAAGGGAATGGTGGCATGATGTCTATGCCCCTGATGCTAAAAACTATGTGACAGGGCACCAATTGGATGATGCAGCTAGTTATCTAGCTGTGGTGGATAAGTACTCAGCCTATAAGGGTGACTGGGATACAACAGTCAAGCAATCAAAAGAAGAAATTGGATCCATTGAATGTCGGCTCAAAATCCTACCCTTGCCACTTATTGCTGAGTTGGATAAAGTGTTTTTGAAGGTTCATGAATCGTTGGATCAGAACAAAGATAAGGGATGCGGCAATTAATGTTTACTTTGAAATTTGTGCTTCCCTATTATTATAGGGCATCTATTGATCCGAGCTGCATTGGGGAATGTGTTTTGGCCGACCTTGATGATGTATCGGCATTTAATGTGTGCCTTATTTTGAAATTCCTAAGGCCGACTTGTTTGAGGATTCTCTATAAATGGCATTTGTGCCTCATTTGTAAGGAGTTAGTTAGACAGTTAATAGAGACAAGCTAGATTAAGAAAGAGCTAGGGCGTTCTATAATAGAGATCGTAGTAGTTCTTTGAAGCAAGTGCTGTAACACAGAAGAGTGGAATTGTTGCTACATTTTGGTGATCTAATACAATTGAAGACATTGTGGTTTTCTGGTGAATTCTTTTGTATTAGTTTATCCTACATGGTTCCTATTGTTCCATCTTTTGAAATTGCTTGAAGATATAAGATTGGATGCTAGATTTAGAGTTAGATTACTATGGTGAATAATGTTCATGGTTTTATGCTTGGAATGTTTGTAGCAATCTCTGGTCTATACTCCTAGTAACTATCTGATTGTAGTAGGCTGGTGATGTCAACCTGGACCATATATCTATTTGTGCTTAGTTCGATTGTGGATGAATGTCTATGATTTGAAAATTTGTATGCCTTAGAAGATTGCACCTTTCTTGTGATATTGCATTGTGGGTTAAGCAAGAATTGGTTATTGAGATTGGTCCATTCCAAGAATTTATCATTTTCATTGCTCATCTTAGAAATGGTTTAGATTTCATTGCATCTCTTGCACTCTCATCTTTTGTTGTTTCTTTATTATTCGGTTAGATTTAGGATTTGAGATCAAAATATTGCAAAATCTGATAAGTTGGAAGGATACAGTTTGCTTGTAGTAAGGTCTGATTGTGATTATCAACATTTTTACATATTATCTAAGTTGTTTATGCATTGTCATGACCTAACACCTGAGAGACCTTGGGGTGATTTTTAGTGACTTGTTGTCAAAAATTACCTTTCAAGAGAGATAGAATATTGCATTTTGTTTGAGTTGTTGCTGTGCAGAAAACACTATCAACAGATTGGTGCTAGGAGGGCCTGAATGAGCTCACTGGATCATTTCTTAAATGCCATCTCTCTGAAGAGATATAGAAGAAATACCAGATATACCCCATTTGAGGAGGATTTACAGGAATTACAGTTCCCTACTAGTTCAAGAAGGACTCGAGAAAGGGGAGAATCATCATCACCTATCCCTTCATTAGTATCATCTGCATCTTCATTTCCGGAAGTTGAAACCATACCCATCCCTAAGGCAGTTCCCATTCAGCAACCCCAACCCATCATTAATCAACCACAACCACCACCACCACTTTTACCAATGACTTTCCTTGCTAATAATCCATCTCCCTTGTTTTTCAATGCTTACAATGTTATGCCCAAGAACCCTGAGCATTTCTATTCTAAATTTCATGTTAATGACCCAAACAGGACTGCAGAAGAGCATATTAGGATCTTCCGAACTTGTCTCAAAGACAGAGGAATAGCTCATGAGGATGTTGCTTGTAGGTTATTTCCTTACTCATTGGGAGAAGAGGCATTTTACTGGTACAATCACCTCCCATTAGGTTCAATTCTTAACTGGAATGATCTTGAAACCGCCTTTTTATAGAAGTTCAGAATACCCATTAGTGCCAATGAATTATATCTGCAATTCACCATAGTCAAGAGAGAGGTTAATGAACCTATATCAAGTTTCAATAATAGGTTATACCATGCGTATACTAGACTTCAAGACCCATATGTCCTAGACGATGCCACAACCCTAGGAGTCTATTATGAAGCATTGGATAGCCTTACAACAACCTTTCTGAAATGGAGACCCAATCCTCCAGCCCACCTGGTTGATGCTTATACAAAAGTAGTCAAGCTTAGCACAGATTTAAGACAACATTTGGCTAGACCATTGCCTTCTTTAGGACTAGTTGCACATCCAAACCAGGTTCAGGCAGTGAATCACGCACTTGCTAATCATACGCCAATCATGAATCCAATACCTCAATTACCTTTGGTCCCACATCCTGGTCCCCCCATGAGCCAGGTCCCTCCTATAATGAATTTCCCATAGCAACAAGTTAACTAGCCCTTGTATCAGCAATAACCAACTGGTTTCCCTGCCTACTTGCAGAATTCTGAAGTGTTGCATCAGTCCATGGGATCTGCTACAATGTCTGTTCCTCCTCAGGGTAATTCAAGCCAGACCCCTTATGAAGATCTAAATAAAGATAGGGTTGATGAAATGGCTGAGCAGATAAAAAAGTTAAACCTAGAGGTGACTTACCTAAGGAATCAAAACAACCAATTACAAGCTGCTCAGAGAAATCTGCAATCTAGTTAGAATCGAGAACATCCACAGGGGCAAAAATTCGATAGAGAATAGCGCAACAAAAGGGGTTACAACAATGACAGGGGATGTAATCAGGACAAAGGTTACAACAAATGAGAGAGGATTCAATAATGATAGAGGGTATAACAATGATAGAAGACAAAATTTTGATAGAGGACAAGGTAGTGGGCCAGGATTCGATAGGAGGCAGCCATAGGGACAGAACATGACGTAGAATACAGGACCTAATAATAGAGGAGTCCCTACTCCATTGGATCAACCTGTCAATCAATCTATTAATCAGCCAGTCAGTCAAGACAAGCCTCCCAGTGGTGTATATCTGGCTGAGGCTGCTCTGCCAGGGTGGTGTAGACTCCATAAGACAAGCCAACATTTTAAGTTAGAATGTCCAGAATTCCAAACCGCAGCCTCTATTTTCCAATATGAATTGGAGAATAATGCAAATGGCTAGGAGATAGTTCCCTCCACTCCCTATGACTCACCTGTACTGGTGCTAAATCATGCTCCTTTTCCAGCAGGTGAAGAAAATATTCCAGAGGAGGAATCTGATTCTCAGGAGGATAAAATAGATCAAATCAGCAATGGAGATGAGGTGGCTCAGTTATTCAATGAAGAGGCAACAAATGATAATGGCCCCCTGGATCAAGAAGAGGCTTATGTTGAAGAAGTACAGATGTTCCAGAGGCAGGGTAAAGGATATGATTTAAGAGATATGCCTCATAGACGCTCGCAAGTTGGAGGTCCTTTCACCACCTCCATTCCTCCTAATAATTTTAATATCCCTCTAGATCCAAGTGCTAGTAATAATCCATCCTTTCCACATGTTTCCAGGCAGTACCTTTTGAAGGAAAGACAAGCTCAAATTGATCCACATAAGGAAAAAACTATTCAAGCAAGTAAAGATAAGACAGAGAAGTCTTTCAGGGATGTTCCCACTAATCTAAGTGAGGAGCAAGTAGCTTTGTACGTTGCTAAGGAATTCAAGAAGTTAAAGGTAAATCTTTCAGTATTCAAGTTATTAAGGTCCCCAACAATTAGGAATGCAGTCCTAGGGCCCTATGATGCACATCCAGTGTCTTTGGATAAACCTTCGGGTGAGAGTGTCAACAAGGTTTCTGGTTCTCAGGCTGTGAAAACACAAAACCAAGTCTATGGTCAGACTAACTTGCCCCCTGGAGATAAAGGCAAGGAGAAAGACAAGAGTCAAGTGGCCCAGGTAGATACTCAACCAACTTTATTTCAAGGGAAGATGGATACCCCACCGTTCTTGATCTCTGTGCGCATATTCAGTAAGAATTTACATAACTGTTTACTAGATTCTAGTCCTTCTACTAATGTGATACCATTTGGAGTATGTAGAGCTTTGGGGATTACACCTGCTGATTCCCAGAAGAAGGTAACTCAGTTGGATAGAACTAAAGTAAATATATGGGAGAATTAAACATGATTCACATGCAAGTAGCTTCTGACCCAAGAATTCAACAGGTTATCAATATTCAAGTAGCTGATATCCCTGATGTGTATGGCTTAATTTTAGGAAGGGATTTTATGAAGGCCCTAAATGGATATGTATCCACTGATCACTCCCACATGTGGCTTCCCTGGAAAGGGGTGCCAAATCAAATCAGAATTGAGAGAGAACCAAGAATGAAATATATGATTACGGAGTATCAAAATACTTCAAATAAAGTTATAATATCATAAGTAGGCATGGGAAATTATATACTAGTGACTCCTTATGAGGAATCAGATTTGGAGGAGGTATTGATGCTATATTCGATGCTTATTGATACAGAAACAGAGTCCAACAATGCTACTGTTTTGGCAGGATCAGTTAAGGAAGAGGATGAATTCGAAGATAATTAGATTAGTCTACTGGACAATTTTCAGGAATTTATTAAGCAGTGTATTGAAAACCAGGTTCACCTTGGTAGAAGGACAAAATTCAAAGAGTTGCTCTTACCTAACTGGTGTAGAGTTCACAATGCTTCCCTTTCAGAGTTGGAATGTTGTCTATGCCAAGTAGCAGTAGAACGAGTACAAAAATGCATGAATTCAGCCTTAGCAGTCAAAACGGACGTGCAAAGTCCTCCAAAAGATTATAAAGGAAAGAAGATGACAACATCTAAGGGATCCTCTAGTAGTAATAACCTGAAGGATATGACGAAAAGGAATGCGACCACTGAATGCTGCACACTCAAATTTGATGGATCTAAATCCAAGCATAAAGCTGGAGCAGGATTTGAATTGATTAGTCCAAAGGTAAGACCTTTTTTGTAGCCCATAGACTTTAATTTCATTGTACCAAATAACATAGCAAAATATGAAGCATTGGTTCATGGACTTCTTATGACACTCAAGAAAAGGGTTAAGGTCATGCAAGTTTTCAGTGATTTTGAGTTGGTCATTAAGCAAGTAAGGAAATGATATTCATGCCATGATAGGAGAATGAATAATTATAGGCATAGAGTATGGGACCTCATTGAAGGATTTGATGCCTTCAATATTCAATTGATACCACGACAGGAGAATCAAACTGCAGATTCTCTGGCCCAAGCAGCAAACACTCTGCAGCCCCTATCTTTGCCAGGTTTGAAAAAGTTTATTGTAGAATTGACTCCTGTGCCATCAGTTCCAGACAATGTTACTAACTTTCGGGTATTTGAGGATGACAAGCACATCTTGGACTTCATTACAAATACTGATGTTTTTGCTTCCCAAATCATTGATGAAATAGAACTCGAGGAAGTAGAACTGGATTTGGAGGGAGTGATAAATTTGAAGTCTAATACTATTCCAAGGGGGATGGTACAATTGGAGCAGATTTTTGATCTGGACAAGATCAGAGATAAGAAGCAAGAGTATAAAAAGAAATCTATCAATGGACAGTGTGATACTTACAATATGGGAATTGAAGAAGATGCTAAGAACATTTTTATTGGTCAGGTATGCACTCCAAAAGAAAGACAAGGAATAATTGAAGCATTGCATAGCTTTTCGGATATAGTATCCTGGAGTTATGAAGACCTGAAAACTTACGATACATTAGTCATAACTTATACTATATCTCTGAAGCCGGGGGCTAAGCCTTTCAGGCAGAGACAGAGACCAATTAATGCATTACTGGAACTGATTATATAGAAAGAAGTTCAAAAATTACTGTCTGCCAGAATTATATTTCCTATCAGGCATTCAACGTGGGTAGCAAATCTAGTCCCAGTAAG
The DNA here is from genome assembly GCA_007258455.2 of Sequoia sempervirens. Classification (NCBI taxonomy): domain Eukaryota; kingdom Viridiplantae; phylum Streptophyta; class Pinopsida; order Cupressales; family Cupressaceae; genus Sequoia; species Sequoia sempervirens. The sequence goes on from VDFB02098912.1 coordinate 25,199, forward strand.
GAAAAAGAACGGGGAAATCACACTTTGTGTGGATTTCAAAAATCTAAATAGATCATCAGAAAAAGACAATTACCCAGTACCTTCATTGGATGAAGTACTTCAAGTAGTAAATGGTTCTCAGATGATGTCCTTCTTGGATGGCTATTCAGGGTACAACCAAGTAATGGTTCTGTATGAGGACAGGCACAAGACTGCTTTTACAACTAAATGGGGTACCTTTGCTTACAGGAGGATGCCTTTTGGTCTCATTAATGTTGGGGCTACATTTCAAAGGGCTATGGATATTGCCTTTAAAGATATCATAGGCAAGTGCATTATTATTTATATGGATGATCTAACTGTATTTTCCAAAAACAAAGGGGACCACATCTCAGACTTACACAAAGTGTTTCAGAGGTGTAGGGAATTTGGCATATCCCTGAATCCTAAAAAGTGCATTTTTGGAGTAACGGAAGGGAAGTTGATGGGACATGTCATATCTGAAAAGGGAATTGCTATTGATCTAGAAAGAGTGGAGGCCATACTGAAGATTCAACCGCCTGCTAGCAAAAAAGAGATGAAGTCTTTCTTTGGCAAGATTAACTTCATCAGGAAATTCATTACTGGATTCGCTGAAATTGTTAAACCGCTGAATGCAATGTTGAAGCAAGATGCTAAAGTCGAATGGACTATGGAAGCAAAGGAGGCATTTGCAAAAATCAAAAGAGCCATTGCTGATGCTCTAGTATTGGTAAGTCCTGATTACAGTAAGCCTTTTTACATCTATTCGTTTGCTTCAGATCATTCGTGTGTAGGAATGTTGACTCAGAAGTCTAATGAGGGAAATGAGCATCCTATTGCTTTTATGAGTGCACAATTAAAAGATGTTGAGTTGAAATATCCAAGTGTAGAGAAGCAGGCATATGCCCTAGTTAGAGTAGTGAAAAAATTCAGACATTATATCCTCAGGAACAAGGTTTATGCAATTGTCCCAGATCCTGCAGTTAAGTTACTATTGATGCAGAGTGAGTTGGGCGAGCGTAGAGCTAAATGGGTAACAATGCTACAAGAATATGACATTGAAATCCAACCCATGAAGTTGGTAAGAGGATAGGGACTTACTTAGACTATGGCTGAAATGGGGCCTGAACTGACTATTCAGAATTATAATCTTGATGAGGTTTCCCCAGGTTGCTGGTATGATGACATAGTTTATTATTTGCTAAACCAGTGATCCCCAAGCCATCTTAATGTTGTTCAGAGGAGAGCACTGCAACTGAAGAGTGATGGTTTCATGCTAAAGGGAGCCCTTCTGTACAAGAAGAATCATGAAGGTATTTATTTGAGGTGTCTTGGGAAACAAGAAGCTGAAAGGGTGATGAATGAATTTCATGAAAAGTATGGCATTGGCCATGGTTTTGCTATTGCCACAGCAAATCAGATCTTGAGGGCTGGGTATTATTGGCCCACATTGTTCAAGGACATTCACCATCATGTTAGGACTTGTCACACTTGCCAGACTGTAGGAACGAAGGAGAGGTATGCAACACTCCCACTCCAACCAGTCACTGAGGTAAGGCCTTTTGCTTAGTGGGGCATGGACTTTATAGGTCCTATCAACCCACCATCTTCTACGGAACACAGATACATGCTAACCATTATCGATTATTTCATGAGGTGGACTGAAGCTTTCACTTGTAGGCAATGTACATCTGAGGTAGTGATTGATTTTCTAGAATCTGCTATTATAAACCGATTTGGATGTCCTATTTCTGTTGTCTGTGATAATGGTCATGCTTTTGCATCTTTAAAATTTTCAAACTGGGCTTTTGATCATGGCATTAGTATAAAGTTTGCATCTAATTATTACCCCCAGGGTAACGGTTTGACAGAATCCTCCAATAAGAACTTATTGACTGTTATCCGTAAGCTGTTAGAGAGGAACCCAAAAGACTGGCACACCCAGCTTCGGTTTTCCCTTTGGGCAGATCGTACAAGGCTTAAGTCATCCATCGGAACATCTACCTATCACTTAGTATATGGTCTGGAGCCGGTATTCCCTATTCAACTCAAGATCCCGACCTTGCAATTTATTAATGAGTTTTATGATGAGGGGGATAGAAGGGAGGCCAGGTTGGCAGAACTACTACACCTTGAGGAGAAACAAGATCGTGCCCTTGAAAACTTTGCCAAACATCATGGGGTAGTTAAGAGGTGGTTTGACAGAAGAGCTAAGGTCAAAGCTTTTAGGATTTCTGACCTTGTGTTGTACTGGGATAAACCTCACAATCGAAAAGGGGACCATGGGAAGTTTGATAAACTGTGGCTTGGCCCATATCAGATTGCTGAAATACTTGGAAATAATGCCTTCCGTTTGAAGACTCTCACGGGGGAAGATATTCCACTGCCTGTTAATGGGCAGTATTTGAAACATTATTTCCAATCCTGAGCTATTTTTAGCTCCTTGTTTTGTATATAGTTAGTTTGGGTTGCTTTCTATTATTCGCTTTGTTAGAGTAGGTTTCGTTTCGGTTTTCCTCACTTTGTTTTTATTAGGGTAGGTTTGCTTTGGCTTATCTCGCTTTGGTTTGTGTTGCTCTGACTCTTGGTTCTTACTCCTTTTGGGATCTCTTGTTGCATTTGTATGACAGTGGTGACAAAGCAGGTGTTGTGCTCTCAGTATTTCCTTTCCAAACTTTAATCATCTTTCCAGAACATCATGGTATGAATTCTCTACCCAAGGTCACATATCCTTGTGTCTGAAACAAAGAGTCCTGTAGTCAAATTGAACAGAAATACATTAGGGTCTCACATTTTGAATATTAAAAATGCCTGAGGTTGCAGAAGCTCCTTGTGAAGTCTGCATAGGTGAAAAATCTTTTTTCTGCTCTAGTACCACTGTGGTTCTCATCCCTGAGTGTGAATTTCACTGTCCACAAGTTGAAATGAAAAAGTAAAAAAGGAAGAGACAATATTGAAAATCAAAAGACTGAATTCAACTCATCAGGGGAATCTGAATATCTCTATCGGGGCTATGAACGCCTAACTGGCAGTAGAGCTATATTTAGGAGAACCACAACAATAACCTCGTCGGGGCTATGGACGCTTGACTGGAAGCAAGGCTCTATCCAGGTTGCTTTTGGAGTATGAATATTTATGTAGCCTGTGTTAGACCAAGTCTAGTTTCTTTTGCAGCTAAGAGGAGTAATGAATGCATATGCACACACTTCGACCCTGGTGTAGGAAAGTTTGGGTGACTTGTGGGTTCTTTGGTTTAATCGTAGGTGGTGACTGGATGGATGAGTTGAAACCATAAGTTCTGGGTTTTTGATTCCAGTTTGTCATCGAAATGCTTTAGAGCATTTCCCAACAGAGTCACCATTTGTTGTGCAATTTTGCACACAGGCCCCACTTGGAGTAGGGACCCTCTTTTTATTTTGAATGTCTCTTGAACCTTTGGTTTTTATTGGATTTGTTTTTTCAAGGTCTTGAGATGTTGGTCTTGCTTGCCTTGGTCTTACCCTGAAGGTTAAATTGATCAAACTTGGGTTTTAATGGAAGTCCGGGTTCTGCCCTGGTTCCAGGATTTTCCAGTTCACTTAGATTCTCCTGGGTCCTGATCCATCGTCTGTCGCTATTGGGTTTCTCTGGAGTTTGAGTTTTTGGTTAAATCTGAGATTTTTCAGGTCACTCGGATTTTCCTAGACTACGTCAGAATCCCGAAGGGTGCGTTATCTACGAAATTCATGCTCACCCGGATTTTCTATTTGGCTCAGTTTTTTTTAGTTTTCTGTTTTGAGCTCGAGTTTCCAAATTTCGTCGATATATCTTATCGGCCATTAATGCTTGAGGACATTTTCTCTGGCACGAATGTAAGTGAATTTAAAGGTTTTTAGTGCTTTCCATGATATCATTATTCATTTGCCATCTGCTCTAGCGCTTAGGATTGTTCATTTTGGGCTTTGGTCGTTGGATTTGGTCTGTTCGCGTGTGGATTGCTTGAGCGTCTGTGTGGATATTTTTCTCACTAGGGCACCTTAATTTGCAATGACTTCCTCAGGCTCAATCTTCATTCGGAGTTGATCCATGGTAGGCCATTGTTGACTTTGCCTTTTGTTTGCGCTTTGATTGAATCTTACAAGTTGTTTATTAGTGGTTATTTGGGTCGGCCCTTCTTTATTTTCATGGCCATGTATTTATTGAATTAGGGTTTGAACTCACCCTTCCACGGGTCTTATCATCTGCACTGTACATCCCTTCGTTTATCAATCAAGTGTCGGGTATACCCCTGTGGCTAGGTGTTTCTGTTAGGGCCTTGCCTGGTTGGCGCATAGTCTAGTATATTTTGTAAAGATTAGGGTTTCGATATGTTTGCCCAAATTTCTTAAGTCTAGTGGAGTCGTCATGATCCTCTTGTCTTGTATTTTGCTCGATCTTGTTTGCAGCATTTGAGACCCTAGTGTGCCCTAGTTTCATCATTTTGAGGGATTGAGTTTGAATTTCGAGCTTGCTTTAGCTCTCATGGCGAAGGTGTAGCTGTCAAACTTAGGGCATCATCATTTCGTTGTAGGAATCAATCATTTGAGAGTTTTTGGGAATTAAATCCATGTGCAATCAAAATTTGGCTTGTTGGAGTCGAGTTTATCATTGTGTATCCAAATAGGGAAATTTGTGTGATTACTCAGTTAATGGTCTGTGCGTTGAACGGTCGTCAGGTTTCCGAGGTGTTTGCAGAAGTTTTGCACACCCGGATTTTCCCGGATTCTTCCATTTCCCCGAAGTATGATGAGTTCCCAGAATTTCAAGCTGTTCGCGGAAATCCAAACCATTCATATTTTTTCAGTTTTCTACCCGGTTTCATTTAGTTTTGATTTTTGAAATTGAAATGATGAACTAAAGGTTAGATGATGATTTCTTGTTGCTAAATGAATCAATATCATGGTAATTATGCATCTCCTTTGTCCGTATTGATGATTTGTTGAATGATGTCTTGGCAGCGGGAGTCCGTCTGGGTCGGATTTCTCTGAATTTCGTCCCAACTAGATTTTCTCAGATTTCCTCATTTTCCTGGATTGCTTTGTTTTCCCAGTTTTTCAAGATTGATGATTAATGATTGATCTTAATTGTTTCATGTTGTTTCAAGGGTAATCTTTGACTAAAATATGGATAATAATCAGATTTTCATGAGGCTCTTTTTTGAATGCAGGCTGAATTAAGCAAAGCAGCGGTAGGAAAAGCCAAGGGTGATACAGAAGGATCTTCGGTGACAGATGCAAAAAGGTTAAGGCTAGATGTGAAATGCCAGTTGGCTAATAGTAAGATAGCTTCAGTTTGGTCAGAGGTCTCAGACACTAGCGTAGGAGCATGGAGATATGAAGAGTTCAAGGAAAGGACAGTTCAACAAGATTTATCAGTCCTGACCAAGGGGATAGTGAAGTATGGATTGGCTCATGTGGCCGGCTTTCCTCCTACAGTTCAATGCTATGAGTTGATATTGGAATGTGCCCTACACTATGATTTTGATACACAGGATTGTCAGCACTGATGGAAGAGTGTTGACAAACTTTAATCCAGTTTCCATTGCTCAAGCATTTGATATGCCAGATTTACCATGTGTGTGTGTATTGGACATGGATTTGGCAAGGACTTACTCTGAGGATGAGCCTACCAAAGCCCAACAGATGATTAATTCCTGGCTAGAAAAGCCAAAATCCCACTTCTCCAAGCTACCTAAGCAGTTTCACAGGGTCAAGTTCAGGCAGGATATATATGATGCTATCACACTGTTAAGCAGGGTGGCCGGCTTGAAGATTGCTGGGGTATTGGAGAGTTGGATGGTACATGTTATAAACAAAATTGAGCAAGGTATTAATTACCATTGGGTAGGGATTATTAGTGCAATAATTGACAGGCAGATGAGAGATGTGCTTGAAACAAAGAAATTCACCATGTCATCTTATGTGGTGTATGTACTTGCCATATTCTATCCATACCGGGGATTGAACCCGAAAGGAACATTCAGGCAAGATGTCATTTATGAGGTGTATGTTGAGTTGCACATAGGGAACCAAAACTATAGAAGAGAAAATGATGCATTTACTATGCATATTACTAGGTTGCTTCAGAATGCAGAGCATGTGAGGATTTTCGATGGAGCCAAGGAGCTGATTAAGAAATATGGAGCTTGGTTTATACAATTCTCTACCTTCTCCTATATCAGGATTGATAGATATCCAACTGCTCCATACAAATTGCCGAGGTATCCTACTGACCATATCATACTTTTGGAGGTTACCCGACAGATATATGATTTTGATGCCATCATTAAAAGAGAGAAGCACAAAATAGGATTTGGTGGGGATTTTCCTCTAAAGATTGGTATAGCTGAGGTTTTCCCTTCAATTCAATCAGCTCATGCATCAGGAGAGGAATTGAGTACTTATGGGTTCTCTTTCCATTCTAAGAGGGCAAACTTTGATATTACTGGTGAAGCCCAGAAGAAAGCTACCAAAGAATATCACCATAAGGATGATCTAGAGGACTACTGGGCGAACAACAAGGATGACTTTGAGGTAAGAAAGAAAAGATATTCTAGGCTTCTAGCTGATGTGATCAAAATGTACAATGTCAAGTTAATTCCTGATCAGTTAGAAGATGATGGAAATTTAGTCTAGGATCATGCATATGAGTCAGTCAAGGATAGACCCATTGGAGAAATAAATTGGTCAGAAAAAGAAATAACTGAACTGGAGGAGTTAATGGCTCCTATCATGAAGTCTACCAAGTCCTGGCTAAAGCATAAAGTATGGGAATTGGAAAGTGAAAAGGTACCCTATACCTTCAATTTGATGGAAAATTTGAACGTTGCTTCCACTTCAGAGGAGTCTAGTGAAGATGATTCTGCAGGAAAAGCTAAGGTGAGCTCACCTTTTAAGACTAAAATCAAAGGCCCTAAGGATAGTGAGCCTGAAAAGATAAGAAAGCCTAGGGGTAAGAAGAGAAGCCATACTGTAGAAATAGGAAAGTCTTCTGAAGAGGAGGAATTTGAAAAGGTGGAGAAAGAAGATGCTCCTCCACAACCCAAAAGGGCAAGGACAACCAAGGTTTCTAAGTAAAAAGGTCAGGAAGCTCCTAAGGATAAGGTGGATCCTTATGTGGTTGATGTGGAGAGTTCAGGAGAGAAAACCCGAGTTTACTCAAGAAGGTCCAGAACTCCATCTCCCAAGGAGACCATGCAGAAAATAGATCCTCTTCCAATGGCATCCACTGTAGAACAACAAAAAGATACCTCTCCTCCATCGGGTATGCCTGAGCAGACAACTCCTGGAGAGCATGAGACTAGTGAAGAAGCGAAACCATTTAAGGAGGGAAAACTTTATGGCGCAGCTGCTGAGTTTGAGGCAGAACATGTAGAAGTGCATCCTTCTTTGCTAGTACAATATGAGGATTCTCCTGTGAGTAGTAAAGATAATAGATCCCCTGAGAAGGAGGATGTTCATGCTAAGACTCCATCACCCCTATAAGAAGAGGAACTAGAACTAGAAAGCAAAGGTGATCAATCTCCTGAAAAAGAAAAGGATGAGATGTCAGATCAGCATGAAGAGGTCAAGAAGGATGAAATCCGGGTGGATCCTGCTATTCCAGATTGGCTAGATAGGGAGATTTGAAGAAAGCAGGTCATTTTTGAGGACACTCCTCTCAACTAGGATGAGATGTTGGCTAAGATTGGAAAGGGAAAGAAGAAAAAGGAAGCCAAGATGGTTTCAAAGATTGAAAGAGATGAGGATAGCAACAAGGTTATTCATATTGCTACTCCTGCAGCTGATAAGAGTAGGGATGAGGTTACCGGGAAAGATTATGATGTACACACTATCAATCTTGGGCCTGCTTCTATGGACAAGATATTGAATAATATGAGGGGTCTTAATCATTGGGAGATTGAGGAAGGAAACACAGTCCAAACATGAGCTAAAAAAGGAAAATGAAAGGCTAAGGAAGTGTCTAGAAGATTTGATGAAGCCTTTGCAATGTTTTCACCCATCCTCCTCTATTGTTGTTGGTTTCTTGCCAAAGGAGACCATCTCTGAAATAGAAAAGATGAAAGCTTCTACTATGGCTACAATAGATTGGTTGAAAGAGGTACAGTCTAAAGGAGATGATGCAATAAAGGAAATACTTTCAACTGGAAAAGATGCAGTAATGGCTAAGGATTTATTAGAACATGTTTTATCTCAGGATAAGGAGGACGTTGGTATTTTATTGCATAAAGCTAAAGCAATCATGGATTATGGTAAGGATTAGCTGGTTACTGATGGAATCCTTCCTTCATCTAGGGTTAATGAGCCTTGGGAGTGGTTCAAAGCCTTGCAAATCTGATAGAAGCTATCAAGAAGATCCATAAATAGAAGAAGCAGATGGATGGTGATTTAACCAATGTTTATGATGGATGCATTGGCTTCTTTGAAATAATGACTGGCAGGAGGAAGATCGCTCCTAAATATATGAGTTTGGAGCAATTAAGGGAATGGTGGCATGATGTCTATGCCCCTAATGTTGAAAACTCTGTGACAGGGCACTAGTTGGATGATGCAGCTACTTATCTGGCTATGGTGGATAAGTACTCGGCCTATAAGGGTTACTGGGATACAACAGTCAAGCAATCGAAGGAAGAAATTGGATCCATTGAATGTCAGCTCAGAATCCTACCCTTGCCACCTGTTGCTGAGTTGGATAAAGTGTTTTTGAAGGTTCATGAATCATTGGAGTAGAACAAAGATAAGGGAGGCAGAAATTAATGTCGACTCTGAAATTTGTACTTCCCTATTATTATAGGGCATCTGTTGATCCAAGCTGCATTGGGGAATGTGTTTTGGCCGACCTTGATGATGTATCGGCATTTAATGTGTGCCTTATTTTGAAATCCCTGAGGCTGACTTGTTTTGGCTATTCTATTTTTTAAATGTTTGGTTGGGCTGACATGTTTGAGGATTCTCTATAAATGGCATTTGCGCCTCATTTGTAAGGAGTTAGTTAGAAAGTTAATAGAGACAAGCTAGATTAAGAAAGAGCTAGGGTGTTCTGTAATAGAGATAGTAGTAGTTCTTTGAAGCAAGTGTTGTAACACAAAACTGTGGAATTGTTGCTACATTTTGGTGATCTAATACAATTGAAGGCATTGTGGTTTTCTGGTGAATTCTTTTGTGTTAGTTTATCCTACATGGTTCCTATTGTTCCATCTTTTGAAATTGCTTGAAGATATAAGATTGGATGCTAGATTTTGAGTTAGATTACTCTGGTGAATAATGTTCATGGTTTTATGCTTGGAATGTTTGTAGCAATCTCTGGTCTATACTCCCAGTAACTATCTGATTGTAGTAGGCTGGTGAAGTCAACCTAGACCGTATATCTATTTGTGCTTAGTTCGATTGTGGATGAATGTCTATGATTTGAAAATCTGTATGCCTTAGAAGATTGCACCTTTCTTGTGATATTGCATTGTGGGTTAAGCAAGAATTGGTTATTTGAGATTGGTCCATTCTAAGAATTTATCATTTGCATTGCTCATCTTAGAAATGGTTTAGATTTCATTGCATCTCTTGCACCCTCATCTTTTTTTGTTTCTTTATTATTCGGTTAGATTTAGGATTTGAGATCAAAATATTGCAAAATTTGATAAGTTGGAAGGATACAGTTTGCTTGTAGTAAGGTCCGATTGTGATTACCAGTATTTTCACATATTATCTGAGTTGTTTATGCATTGTCATGAGTTGACACCTGAGAGACCTTGTAGTGATTTTTAGTGACTTGTTAAAAATTACCTTTCAAGAGAGATAGAATATTGCATTATGTCTAAGTTGTTGTTGTGCAGAAAACACCATCAACACCACTTTCAACCACTTCTCACACAAAGTGATACTTAATATCAACATACTTAGTACGAGCAGGATACATAGGATTTTTGGCTAAACACATAGCACTTTGACTATCACATTCAAGTTTAACTTACTTGCAATTAAAACCAATACCTTTCCCAAGTCTCTATAACCAAACTGCCTTTTCGAAGGCATGTGTAACCAGCAAGTGTGTATCACATTCAAGTTTAACTTACTTGCAATTAAAACCAATACCCTTCCCAAGTCTCTATAACCAAACTATGTTTTTGAATGCATGTGTAACCATTGAGTGTGTTAGACTCATGTTCAACCAAGATGTAGGCTCCTCGGTCTTTTCTGTTGGAAAATTTTCTTTCTAGTAACCATTCCAACACATGTATCTATCCATAAGAGAACTCAAGCCTCACCTATTTATCCAAGTATCCATGGGGACTTGTAACCAACCAATCCATGCCAAACTCCAAATGCAACACAACACTTTTATGAAGTAATCAAGCAAATGATTAATGTACCCAGTACTTAAGAGAAATACACAAGATCAATGTTAAAGCTCCAATCTTGAACATAAACATGACATCCATGATCTAACCATCTCCTCTTAGGAGATCACATGCACCACAACATACATCTTGGTCTCAATAGAACATGTAATATGCCAAACTCTAAATGCATATCAAGAGTAAACCATGACATAATAGCAACCACTCTAAACCAATAAAAAACCATATCCCCAATCACATGAAGATAACCTTACCAATGATGCATCCATGTCACTGCCAACAACTCCCATTGAATCATGGTACCGAGTTAAACATGGCATCGTGACTACCATCCTCTCCATGAAGATCACTTTGAAACATGAAGCAAATAGTTATCACAAACAATATTAGCTGAAATAACCAATGCATCATTACTATCATCCAAGGACTCCTCTGTAGAAGAATTAGAACTTTCTTTCTTGTTCTTACAATCCTTCTTCACATGTTCTGGTTTCTCACAATTCCAACAAATTACCTTACTCTTACCAGGGGTTTAGACTGTCCTTTAGACTTACCCTTTCCTTTCTCATCTCCCTTAGGTTCCTTTTTCTTAGGTCTACCTTTTACAAAGAAGTCATCTTGGATTTCCTCTTTAGACTTCCTCCTCATCTCCTCTGATAGGAGAGTAGGAATTATATTGTCCATCTTAGGATTTGCACCACTACCACTGATAGCAACTATTAGATTTTCCCAAGAATCTGGTAAAGAACAAAGTAACAAAATGCATTTATCCTCATCTTTGAGCTTTACATCTATAAATACTAACTGACTGAGAATTAAATTGAAAGAATTTAAATGTTGTGCAACAAATTCACCATCTTTCATTTTAATGAATACAACTGCCTTTTCAAATATAACTTATTAGCGAGACTCTTAGTTTGATAAATATCCCCTATTCTCTTCCACAATTTATATGCAGTATTTTCATATGAAACATTCAAGAGAACAACATTAACAAGACATAATCTAATTGTTCCTCTTGCCTTCTTATCTAACTTAGCCCAATCCTCATCTGAAATAGTTGTAGGTGTATTTGTCTCATTATTAATTGCTAACCACTGATCTCTTTCTTCAAAAATATCTTACATTTTTAGTTTCCACATTTCATAGTTAGATCCATTGAACCTTTCAATATCTAAACGAGAATTCATTGTAGCAAACTTATTTCCAATATCAGCAAATAACAAAAATAATAAAAGCTCCCACTAAGCCAAAAAACCTCCAATCTTTTAAGAGAAAGGCGTCCCAATACTCTACCCAACCTCAGCTCTAATACCAAATGTTGAAAATTGAGGTGTTTTCTTAGCTTAATACTTTGTAAAACCTTAATATTGTTGATCTAAATAAGCTTTTCCTTTGTTACATATTCTTTGTGGGTGATTATATGATTAATCCATTTTACTGTTTGTAGAATGTAGACAAAAGTTGATAGAAGAAGTAGACAGGATATTAAAAATATTACACAAGCATGTACTATGGAGAAACCCTTTTAGGAAAAAACTCCACCAAGAATTAATCTGTTATTCAATCTCTAAAGTAGATTACAATAGCTCCAATTCTTGATTGAGAATGCCTCTTTTTCCTTCACCAAAACTTCTTTGCAACCTGCAATAAAACTGATACAAACTCTCTTCAACTTGATTGAGATATATAGGCTTTAATCAACTTTGTAAACTCCATAAGAGTTACAATTACAATTCTCAAGCCCTATCCCTAAAAGGTACGCCTATCTCATGCAAATAGAGTTATGTCATGAAGAACAATGTCAAATCCTTATCTTCATGCATTTGGGCATCCCAAACTAAAGTAGCAACTCAACCTTTGTTCTATAAATATCTTGAAGGCTTCATCCTCAAAGTAGGTTCCCAAAATTGGTCTCATTTAACTGAGCCTTTTGAAATATCTCAACATGCAAAGGAGTTAATTCTAAGAAGCCAGCTTGGGCGCCCAAGTTGGGTCCAAGTCATTTCTTGTTAACTGAAACATTTCTCAACACCATTCATGCAAGAATGGTCATCCTTTGTTAATTGGAGGTAGTCCCTGTTATCTATCATGCAACTCAAGTCATTAGCCATGCATTCCAACTGAATTCAACTAGTATTTAGCTAAAACTAATTGAAGATAACTGAACCATAACTAAACTAAACTAGATTGAACTAAATTGAACTAAACTAAACTAAACTAAATTGATTTTGAATTGAACTAAACTAAACTAAACTAAACTAAACTAATTATGAACTAAATTTAAATGAACTAAACTGAACTTCATGCATGCAAACATCAAACCCTAACTCCTAGGATCTTTAAATGCATTCAGAAGAGTTATCTCTTACTATGAATAGTTAACTGAACTCAAGGTGAGTGTCACCTACCATGTGGGTGCCCCATGTGCCTCTATTATTTAGGAACTCATAATGGACACCCTCACATGCTCCTAACATTTAGAATTAATTACAAATGTCAATTAACATGATTATTTCATCAAATATTAATCTCTTCCTAATCCTAGTGTTGACGAACAATTTCCAAGGATTTAGGAGATACATGAAATAAATAATGTTTAGGATTGCAATTAAATGGTATCCTATTCCCAACAAAAATAATAGAGGATTTTCCTTCATTGATCTATTGACCCGATACTACCATATAGATATCTAATGCTAACAACCCCCATCAGTACAGTATCATCAACAAACTAAAATGAGATTGTGAAGGGATGTCATTGCCCCATCTCCACCCTTAAATAATACTTTGATTAACATGATATTTAATGACTCTCCCTAAGCCCTCTATTAATATGATAAAAAAATATGGAAACAAAGGGTCTCCCTGTCAAAGACCTCTAGAGGCTCCAAACAATGTAGAAGACTCGCCATTGACCAACATAACAAAGGATGTAGAAATGATGCAATTCATCGCCTAGTTGATCTAGTTCATACCAAAAACCTCTCAAGTCTTTCTAAGATTGAGTCTTTACCACACTTTCTATTATTTTGGGCGTACAAACCACTACCTAGATTTATCACCAAATTTAAGAATGAGACATTATCTTTAAGAAGAATGGAAGAAGGCTCTATCATTTTTACCCCTCCCCTCTTTTCCTCTAGACTGTTATAGCATTAAATTCCCCTGCCAATATCCAAGCGTATAGCGAGACTACTATTAGAATGTTCCTAATATGAAACAAAAGTTGATATTTACCCAAAATATTAGCTGGGGCATAGACATTAGAAAATATAACAATCTCTCCAAACTCCAAGCTAGAAGCTACCATCAAGATAGAGTTTCTACTAAAATCCACCATAGAGGAGAAATCTTTAATGGGTTCCATAAGCAAGTTACTCCCACAACATTACCCTAAGCACTAATACACTAACATTGGCTTCTCCACCATAATTTGGGAGCCATGTTACACATAATTTCAAATGATAGCTTAGTCTCTTGAATGAAGAAAAGATTAGGTGCATGAACTCTACAAAAATCCTAAACAACTTTTTGTGTAGGGTAATTGTTCAAGGGATAATCATTTCCAAGAGTTGGAAAAGAGTAAATCAATGGTTTTGATTGACCTTGACTCCACTAACATCTCTCCCATTAATTTAATTTTATCCTAGTCTTTCTACTTCACCTTAAGTTGCTTCTCAAGGGCACCCTTCTTAAGATTCTTTTGTTGTAGCCCTAAAGTGGATGAGGCTATACTTCCATTTCTTTGAATCCAAGTTTTCCTTATCCAATGGAGGAATCGACCCAACCAAGTTCAAATAATAGGTTGTCTCAACAACTTTAGATATTACCAAAGCACAAAAATTCATAGGGCTAAGATAAGTGTCCATCTACACATCAAGAATTCCACCCTCCTAATTATCTTAAATATCCTTTGCTTTGGATACCACCTTAACTGTCTATACTTTACCCACTCCAAGATCCAACCCCCTAGAATCACCTCTTGTTGACTAAAATCATCTAACACCTAAAAATGATTGAAAACCTCATCCTCCTATTTATCTTTGAGAGTTAATTTTTTCCCTCTTACCTTATTTTGAGGCTTAACTAGAATAAATCCCTCCTTGTATGCATCCTCCCCCATAATTGGATCCTTTCCTTTTTCCATCTCAGAAGTTTGATGGGGAGGCTCTTTGAAAGGTATCCCAACCCTTGGAAACCTCCTCTGGAAGTGGCCATATTCATGAAAATTTTGAGACCTAAATGAAAGTGCTTCATGGTCTAGTTGTTAAATTCATGATATGTATCTAAGGAAAGTTTCTAAAGAATGTGGCAAAAGATTATTTAAATCACTTTCAATGCATATGTGTTTATAAGAAATTACTTTTGTATCCAGTTTTTGTTGAGATTGGCTCACTAGCTTGCTTAGCAACAAGGCAATTAGATGAAGAATATTATTCCTTTAAAATTCTAATGGGAACCAAGGGAGTCACATGTAGACAAGAATACATGATGAAATATCCTCCATGAGGTTAAAACCAACATTCCATGGCTTTATAAACAAACTCAATTCATTGTAAGAAACCCCCCCCCCTTTAAATGTCTTGTTACAATCAATTAACTAATTGAAAACCACCATAAAATAATATTTATCCGCCAACATGATCTCCATTACACTCTTAGGGTTATATGTTCATCGAGCTTGAAAGAGTAGCCTGAATCCCCATGAACTTGCAAATTAAGGAATGATTCATCATATAATTAACATCTTTTTCGACTGTGCCCAATTTCATTACTAAAATCAGTTGATCACGTGGCTCCTTTCTAGGAATCCATTTACTTTTTGGATTTGAAGAGCCCCATTCTATGACTAGTCCTCCCCACTCAGGGCTTATTCAAAAAATTTAAGACACATGCATGCATGGAAGATGGGCCATTCCTGACCCAAAACCTCCCAAAAGGCGTGTTTTGCTTCAATTTGACACCTCCTATCGATGCCATACTAAACAAGAGAGTAAAAACCTACCCTAAAAACCTTTCCTAGGTCTTTATGTGTATACACCTAAAATCGGTCAAGACAATTAATTAATTAAATACTAGCCATTAAACTAACAAACTCCTTTATTTCATCTACTTATAAATAAATCCTCAATTTATTTATATAGTTCACACTTTTCTAAATTTTTCATCCTAAACCACATTCTTCTAAATTTAATTAAATAAACAAATGTATATAGTTTGTTTTTATTTAATTAAATATCTTCCCACTAAGTTTGAATAATTTCAAATTCAAAATTAGTCACATGTCTACAACACTTTTGGCCATGTCATCAAATGTCACATGTAATTAAATATGACCAATATTTAATTACATTATTTTCAACTAATTATCTTCAACAAACTTTTAACACATGGCTTATTTCTCACACACTTTATTCCTTCATCCATTTGGCATGTTGCCCTTGGTCAAGGGGACATCCTTCTTGATTCTTCCATCTCCACCATTCATCCCTCATGTTTGAATCTAGACCGTCGATTGCTACCACATCACAAGATGCTTTTAAAATCTTATAAACACAACACTTTGATACAACATTTATCATCCCATATTTTAGAAAAATTATTATGCAAGAATAGCTTTGGAGCATTGGAGCATTTGGAGTTTATAATTAGCATTGTAGTATCATATCAAATTAGGATCATGTCTTGCTTTATAGTTGCATTTTATTTCATGCCTTGCCTTATAATTGTATTTTAGTTTATCATATCAATAGTTATTTGAGCATATGCAGAATCATTTTACCTTCTCATCACAACATTTGCATCACATAAGTTAGCATCATTATCCATTTGTCAATATCACCATTATCATAGCATCATGGCTTTTGTCACATAGTTTCATGTAGGAACTTAGATTTCCTGCATTTTATACATCCCATTTCTCAAGTTGTAATTCTAAGAATCATAGTGCACATATAAAATCTGCAAGCCAAATGGTTTAATGAATCCTTGAGAATAGAGAAAAATGGAACCTTTTTAGAGATTTGTTTAACTGCAATTTAGAGTTGTTTCTTTGATTCAAATCTTTAATATAATATGTCTCATTGATGTTTGTGTGCTTTAGTATTGATTTTCTAACTCTCCCACATTTCACACACACATAAATTGGTGCCCACCGTGGGGCACAACCCCATTTTTAACAATTTTATGGAAAATTTCTTGTGAATAAGCTGGATGTGATGTTTTAGCGCGATCGTGAGTTCTTTTAGCTAATTTTAGAAATATTTTATTGCATTCAAATTTTGTAACAACGCATACGACAAATATTTCAATGCATCTGAGATCTGGTATGGTACATACGCTATTTTTTTCAGTGCATCCAACAACTATTTTAGTGCATTCAAGGAGTCTTTCAGCGCTTTCAGTCAATACTTTAGTGCATTCACCAGTTCTTTTAGTGCATACATTAGTTCTTTTAGCGCATTGGATAGTTATTTTAGCGCATTGACGTTTTAGTGCATACGATGACTGTTTTAGCGCATCTGTTTAAATTTGAAAAATCTTAAAAATTTGAGAACTAATTGGTGTTTTCTTCTTGTAGGTACTTGTTTACGTTGGTCAAAGACAATATTATCAAACTACTAATGATTTATGAAGGGGATGGGGTTGTTTAATGCTTTCTTTTGATTAAAATAGGCATGTAGCTTAATTAAAAGGTTAAATAACACCATATTTTATGTGCTTGATGAATGGTAGGAATATGCTCTCCCCTTAACTGGGTGATGAAAAATCCAAACCCATTCATTTTTATTGTTTTATCCTTAGAGGGCCTACCTTGTGGGAAAAATTAATCACCCAAGCGAACGACCCAACCAGTAACACGATAAAGCCAAGCGACTTCCAACCAAGATATAAATGTGGGTACTTGAAGAAAGTTCAAGTATCACGAGGATTGTTTTGACAAGAAGGGAAACAATGGTCTCTTGCCATATCGATGATCCCCCACAAACAGAATGCCTATACTAGAACCTCTTGTTTAGAAGGCCAAAATCCTTATTCTATTTACTGACGCATAAGGTCTAACCTTTGAAGTCATCGCACATTTTTGCGGCTTTTAGTAGAGATGAGAAGTATGCCACGAGAGATTCATGGGTACTGAATCTTGGCTGCCCCATAGAAGTGAGTGTCTTGGAGGGGAGCCAGTGGGGTCAAGCTTCTAATCATTCGCTAAAAGTAGGCACAGTTGGAGTAAAATCCAAGTGGGAATCCAGTAAATATTGTCCCACACAGCCTTAAGTTGTATATGTTTGATGTATTTTACCAATGTTTTTTTAAACAAATTTCAAACCAAACATCACACACTAGAAGTGAAAACCTTGATTCAGAAAACTTCATTTGAAATAACCAATTCTTTGAATGGAAAATCAAAAAAATAAAACAAACTTGCAAGAAACTGTGACATTTTCCCAATTTAGCGCATCTGACTGATGTTTTAGTGCATCAGTGCTATCTTGAAGCACATTCGTGCAATCTTCCAATGCATTCATTCTCTGTTTTAGCACATCTGTGCAAACTTCCAGTGCATTTACCCTCTATTGTAGTGCATACATTACATATTTTAGCACATCGACCCTCTGTTTTAGCGCGTTTAGGTAATATATAGACAATCTGACCAATCTTTCAGTGCACCCATCTTTTATTATAACATATCTGTGCAATATTCCAGTTCATCAAAGCTTTGTTTTAGCACATCTAGTAAATGCAAGAACTCGAGAGTTGAATTTATCCCCTGTTTCACAATTTAAATCATAATTCAAAATCTTTTTCAATCCAAAATCATTCTTCAGATACCAAAGAGTCTAAACTTGTTAAAACTGACCTTTACAAGTGGAATTCTCCAACCTAAACCAAGATCTAACATCTCAAAGTGCCTAAATCATCAAACTTATCATATCTTTGATTGTTAAGCCTAGTTTCACCATCAAGATTTGTCATCCTTTCATCACGAAATGAAGTTGTATAATCAAATCAAACTTAGTCTCATCAATAGAATTTGTCATTCTATTTTACTTATTTTTTCATCCCTTGCACTCTTCCAAACAAAGATCAAAGTTTAGTCAAAGTACAACACTTGTATGCCTATTCAAACAAGGTTATACAAGCAAAAAATCAAGGAAAAAGAACTTGAAAGACAAAACATCAAAACACAAAACATTGAAACACAAAGCATCAAAACTTCAAACATCGAAACTCAAAACATTGAAACTCAAAGCAGTGAAACTCAAAACACCATGGCTGAAGTTGAAGAGAAACCTTTCCATGGAATCCACAATAATGAAGGTGAAGAAATAATTGAGGAAGATATCCAAAATGTTCAACAAGATCCAGATTTCCACAAGTGCTTAGAAAATATTTTTGAAAGAAATGGGGAAAAATACCTCCTAATGTTGGCTAAACAAGGTGTCAAATTTCCTAATGACTTTGATGTTAATCAATTGAAAGCACCTCCCAAAAATCCTAAAAATGATACAGAACAAGTGGTTTCCCTAACTCATTAGATGAAGAACCTTCAACAACAAATTCTTGACCCACAAAGGGGAAGCTCAAAATGATACTTGATCCAATACATTTTTCCATATCCTTTTGATCAAGATATCCACATAATTCCTTTTCCCAAACATAGTGAATTCCCAAAGTATGGAAAATACAATGGTAAAACCGATCCAATAGATCATGTGAGGGAATTTGGAACCATGAGTCTTGAATTTTCTCATGAAGAAACTTATTTGATGAGATTGTTCCCACGGAGTCTAGGAGGACAATGCCTTGAATGGTTTTCCAAACTCGTACCACCAATTAGAACCTTTGAAGAATTGGTTAATAAGTTCATCACCCAATATTCTTATAACATCCAACATGATATAACAATGAAAGACCTTTGCAACTTGAAATAGAAAAAGGGTGAATCGTTCCTCACTTTTCTACAAAAATGGAGAAGGCTATTTGCGAGGTATTCTCGTCCTATACCTGAAAAAGAAAATATGGAAATATTTATTGATAACCTAAATGACGAGATGAGCTATAGATTGGAATTGCAATGTCCACCTACCTTCAAAAATTTGATTGAAAATGGGATTAATATTGAAGAAGCTTTGGTCAAGAGAGGATTCATCAAAGTTTACAATGAAAACAAATCATCAAATTCCTCCAACAATTACAATAGCGATGACAAAACAAAGTTTTGGAAACAAAACAAGAATGCGGGTAACAATGATTGTGCAGTTGAAACACAAAATGCAAAACCTATATTCGACTTAACAACAACTGCCACCAAAACTAATCATAAAAACAATCCACCCAAAAACGAAAACAACAACCAATATGTCAACCAAAGCAACAATCAAGGTAATGTTGGATCAAGAACACCATCATATCGAACGTCCTCAAATTGAAGAAGGTTCACACCTTTGGGACAATTATCAGAATCAACATTAAAGGAACTTCTTGAAGCTAAAGTCATAACATTATCAGAGGAAAGAAATTGGGAGCCACAAGTTAAGCCTCCATGGTGGAATGATGCACATTTCTATGACTTTCATTGAAACAAAGGGCATAAAACCAATGACTACATGTAATTGAAGCACTTGATACAAGACTTGATTGACAACAAGACGATATTTGTAGAAGGAATCCAAACAAACAATGATCATGAAGCATTTAAGAACCCTCTACCCAACTATGAAAGTCCTCGTCATCAAATACCAAGGGAAAAAAATGTAAACTATATTTACGATTCTACCATTCATTGTGTTGAGGTGGTTGAACATCAAACCAAATACATTGAAATCAGGAGCCAAAGAAACATTGCTACAACTAAAAATCATTACCACGATATCAACACCACCTCACATCAAATCAATGACCTTGTGCCAATAAATTTGATCACCAACATTGCTGCAAATGACAACCAAATCAATGTCTTAAAATCAAAGGAAAACAAGACAATTCACCAATCAATGCAATCACAAGAGGACAAGCCAAGGTAACATTGAAAGGAGCTACCCCTTCCATGTCTAAAGCAACTACTAATTTCCCTGCAACCCAATATAACATTGTTGATCAGTTGTAGAAGATACCCGCTCAAATATCCATAGCAGAGCTTCTCAAGATTTCACCAGTGCACAAAGAAATCTTAGAACAAGCTCTAGTGGCCACCACAGTACCAAACAACTTAGAAGTTTTCCAATTTTATACTATGGTGGGAGATTTGATTGCATCACATTGCTTATCATTTTCTGAACATGATGATGTATCCATCACCCATCTAAATAATGTTTCCCTCCACAATGAGGTTTTAATCCAAAAACACTACGTTAAAGGTGTTCTAATAGATGGAGGAGCTGGCTTAAATATTTGCACTCTAAAAATTGTTCGTGCACTCGAATATTCTGAAAATTCTATTGATCCTAGAAGGAAAATCACAATAAAAGCATATGATGATGAAGAGAGATCCTCCCAAGGATCGATTGTCTTTACCAATTCAAGTAGGACCAGTTTTCAAAGATATAGTCTTCCAAGTGTTGGAAAAAGAGTTGACATACAACATACTCTTGGGATGTCTGTGGATTCATGAGATGCAAGTTGTACCATTGACATATCGCCAGTGTTTGACGTTCTGTTTCAACATACAAGAAATCACTATATCAACTGACTCCAACAACCCCCAATACTACAACACACTCAGAACAACCCAAGACACTTTTGTAACACACAACAAGGAAGCTACAACTCCTAGTTCATTCAATAGTGAAAAAAACTAAATGCCTTGTCAAAGTGGGTGGAGAAAAAGGACCAATCAAAAGATAAGGGTATCAGCGAGTCTACTCCATCAAATCACAAAAGTCAACTCAATGCCTTATCAAAACAAGTTGAAAATATCCAATTGAAATACAAAGGCATGGGGGAATACTTATTTGAGCAATCCTTATGTTTATCACAACTTTCATCTTCTCCTAAGTCATATGGACAACCATCAACATCAAGAAAACAATCATCACAACCAATCACACTCTTTGATGGAAAATTTGTAAGAGCATGCAGCTTAGTGGACAAATCAGAATACAAGGAGGTTTGAATTGGTTGTACAAGGGAAAATAAAAATCACAATCATCCACTTCAAATGTACTAACAAAGCAGTATGGCAAAGGAAAGACAATCCTAGAAAAGATGGGGTATGAGGGAAAAGGTCCTATCGGTAAAAGGAAACAAGGCATCATAGAACCAATATAACCTATCACGATGCATTCCAAGGACAAAACAGGACTAGGGTACAGGGAAGAAGTAAAAGAAGAAACCAGACAACAAGTTGTCAAGAGAATCCTTCAATTGAGAGATAGTTTTGAAATAGACTCTAATGAATATGAATGGGATTCCCTCTTTGAAGAGTCCTGTCATGATAAGGAAATTGATGTGGTAAAAAAGTATACACCAACACGTATGGAGGGACAAAGCTCGAGTTATAGACCACTTGAAATTGGATCACAACATATCAATGACTCAAGTGAAGATGATCATACTTTGAGCGAGATAGATCACATGGAGGAGAGTAACATCATAGACCTCGACATTGCTATTGGACACTTTGATGACATCATCATCATGAAACTCACCCCTTCTTACCTTAGCCAATCCAACGATTCTTTTCCCTTAGTACACCCTCAATTGATTGACTGGGACCAATCTGAGCTGCTTGACATACCCACCTTTCTAAATGATGACACCATCGTAAACTTCCTCTATTCTAATAACCCTGAAACATGTTCCATCATCAAATATCATAATTGGGCTTCAGACAAGGGGAGTGCCAAATCTTCCAGCTACAAAATAATGAATATTAAAAATGGATCCAATGGTGAAAACCATTCAATGGCAATATTAGATTGAGAAAAAGTAAAAATAAAGATCGCATCTGATGGTAAAAACCTCTTTGAGGCACCAAAAGATGGGAGATTTGACACTCTTCCGGAGTACTATCGGGAGAGGTCTTCAGTTCTAATTGAACCAACACAATCCATCAACATTGGTATAGATGAAACAATCAAGACTTTACATCTAGTGACATTGATGACAAAGCAAGAAAAACCCAGTTTCACTAAATTATTTGAAGAGAGGCAAATCAACTCTGCTTGGTCCTATGCTGACATGCTAGACATAGATCCAAAACTCATCATGCATCATTTATCACTACCACCTGGTGTGAAACCAGTAAAGCAAAAGTTGAGAAAAATGCACCCTCATATTGTCCTCTTGGTAAAAGCTGAATTAAAGAAGCTACTGGATGTGGGATTTATCAAACCAATTGACTATGTCGAGTGGATATCAAATATTGTGCCAGTTTCAAAACCAGAAAAAAGCATCAGGATATGTATAGACTTTAGGGATCTTAACAAGGCTTTCCCAAAAGATGATTTTCCTCTACCTAACATTGACATCATAGTAGACTTGACAATGAGACATGAAATGTTCTCACTTATGGATGGATTTTCAGGTTACAATCAAATAAAGATATCACCCGAAGATCAAGATAAAACAACCTTCACATGTCCTTGGGGCACTTTCTGCTGGAATGTAGTGCTTTTTGGGTTGAAAAATGTTGGAGCCACATATCAAAGAACAATGACCACCATCTTCCATGACATGATGCAAAATTTTATGGAAGACTATGTAGATGACTTGTTGGCCAAATCATTCACTAGAGAGGGACATCTAGAAATTTTAGACAAGATCTTCACTAGATTGGAGAAATTCAATGCGAGGTTAAATCCCAAGAAATGTGTATTTGGTATAACATCAGTGAAAATTTTGGGATACATTGTGTCAGCCAAAGGCATTGAGGTAGATCCTGCAAAGGTCAAAGCTATCATGGAGATGCCTCCTCCTAAAAATATCAATCAACTCAGATCTTTACAGGGGAGATTCTAGTCTATTAGGAGCTTCATCGTGCAACTGGCTAACAAAACTCACCCTTTCAACCACTAACTACACAAGAATGTCTCTTTCAAGTGGGATGAGAAATGTAAAGTTTCCTTCAATGAACTCAAACAATATTTGATGTCACCACCAATATTGGTACCACTATCTGAAGGAAAGCCATTAATACTCTATATTGCAACAACTGAGATATCTTTAGGTGCTTTACTCGCACAGGAAGATTCTACAGGAAAGGAAAGGGAAATCTATTATATTATTTGGACCTTGAATGGTTATGAGATCAACTACACCTTTATTTAAAAATCTTGTCTTGCGGTAGTGTTTGCTACCCAACAACTAAGACATTACATGCCTACTCATACCATTAAAATCATATCTACTTAGAAAATTTTCCCTAATAGGAAGACTAGCCAAGTGGGTCATGATATTGAGTGAGTTTGACATCCAATACGTGGACAAAAAAGAAACCAAGGGTCAATCTATAGCAAATCAACTAGTTGAAGCACCATTGCAAGACAATCATCCAATGAACATTGAGTTTCCAGATGCTAATGTCCTTACAATACCTACACAACAATGGATGTTGTACTTTGATGGCTCTTATACAAAACATGGATCGGGCATAGGAATCTTGTTTATCTTGCCATAAGGACATACCATTCCCAAGTTCTATAGACTAATGTTTCCTTACACCAATAACACAGCCGAATACAAAGCATTGATCATTGGAATCAAAGTAGCAGTCAAATGGAAGATCACAAAGTTGCATGTCTATGGCGATTCACAATTAGTCATTAATTAGGTGAACACTGATTACCAAACAAAAGATGACAAATTAATGCCATAAAAAAGAATGGTTGATGATTTCAAAAAGTACTTTGTGGAGATAAAATTTGAGCAGATTCCTAGAGGTGACAACAACGCTGTTGATGCCATGGCTACCATTGCTTCTCTCTTATAGATTCTTGAGAAACAAGCCTATTATGAGTTCATGGTGGAACAACTATTCAACCCATCCTATGACAACCCTAAATCCCAAGTCATCTACCATCAAGTCGAGGCTAATGCTTCTACCTACAGGAAAATCTACACCTATCTAAAAGACAATACCCTCCCACCTGATTTATCCTAGAACTAAAAATGAAATTTCATCCGACAAGCAACTCAACACACTCTAATAGTTGATTTACTTCATCAACAAGGTCTTTATGGTACTCTCCTTCAGTTTCTTGAACATAATGAAGCTGAAATAGCTTTACGTGAGGTCCATGATGGTATTTCTAGCACACATTCAAGTGGCCTAACTTTAGCTAAGAAACTCTTGCATTTGGGATACTACTGGCCGAATATGGAGAATGAGTCTTTTCAATATGTCAAAAGGTGCCAAAAATGTCAAATCCGTGGGAACTTGATACACGCATCAACACAAAAGCTACAACCATTCGCATCAACATGGCCTTTTTTTCAGTAGGGGTTGGATCTTGTAGGGAAAATTAATCCATCTTCATCAAATGGACACAAGTTTATCATCACAGCCACATAGTACTTTACGAAGTGGATTGAAGTTGTTCCCCTCACCACCATCATAAGAAAACAAATCTCATCATTCATCCTGAATTATATCATCTATCGGTATGGCATCCCTCAATCCATTATTATTGATAACGATAGACCTTTCAAGAATCAAGATGTTGAAGAACTTTGTGAGAGGTTTTACATATAGTATCAATTTTCTACACCGTACTACCCTCAGGGAAATGGCCAAGTAGAGGCCTCAAACAAAACTATCTTGAAAATCCTAAAGAAAATTGTCAACGATGCTAGATGTGATTGGCACGTTCAATTAAACCTTGCTTTGTGGGCTTATCGAACTAAAATCCACACCTTGACAGGAGCCACACCATATTCTCTAGTCTATGGATCAGAGGCTATTCTACCTATTGAAGTTGACTTACCATCACTTCATGTGTCACTAAAAGGGATCATTTTAGATGAGGATTACAAAGTGTCTAGGCTACAAGAATTGGAACTATTGGATGAGTGTCATCAACATGTAGTAGATCACTTGAAAGCCTATCAACAGAGGATATCCAGAAGTTACAATCATAGAGCAAAGCCTAGAACATTTTAGGTTGGCGACTTAGTCCTAAAGGAAAATCCCCGTAATCAACAAGATCGAGAGAAGAAGGGGAAATTTGAACCAAACTAGCTAGGTCCCTTTGTTATTGTATCATTCTTCAGATGAGGAGAATATTAGTTGTCCACACCATAAGGGGATTTATTTGATGAACCCCTCAACAACTTACATCTCAAGAAATTCTACACCTAAATCATCCAATGCATCAGAAAGAGTCCTGAAAAATACAAAACATCAAAAAATGTCTTGAAAAAATGGTTACCTTGTTGAAAACCTAGCAAATAGGAATCTTGGTAACAATTAAAAAAAATAAAAAAAGAGAAAAACACAAAAAAAAGTGAATTTTTTTTAAAAAAAATCATAAAATCTAAAAAAGTGCAATAAAAACAAGTAGTGAAAACCTGGAAACATGTGCTATTTGTGATAGGTTAGCTTTTCCATCTATTTGAGCATGTTGACCATTCGCTTTCACCATCAATCTGCCTATCATTGGAAAGCTTCGTGTACATACCTTGGCATCGCGGTCATGTCTCACCCTAGACTAGGGGAAAAATCTTGAACTCACTTGGGGCAATAAACTTTGAGCTTGAACCAATAGACAAACAACAATAGGATAAACACAACAAACACAATGATCACAGTGCAACCCAACATTGAACATCAATCACCATCAGTAACACATCAACCATCCAAATCAAACAGCCAAATCAATCAAACCAAAAACACATTTCAAATGGATGATTTTCTTTTGAATCATGGCTTTA
>VDFB02098913.1:0-22851 GCA_007258455.2 Sequoia sempervirens
ATATTATATATATTATATTATTTATATAATATTATATATATTATATTATTTATATAATATTATATATATTATATTATTTATACAATATTATATAGTATTTAATACTATATAAGTATTATATAATATTAACTTAAAAAATATTATAGTAATGCTTTTTTTAAAATATTATTATAATATATAAAAAATATATTATTATAAATATATATAATTATAATATATATTAATTTAATATCCAATGATAAATATATTAAAAAATTATTATAATATATTAAACAAAAATATTGGTCGGCCCTAAACCCGACAAAATTTAAAAATCTGACCTATATTAGAAATGGATGTCTGTTTACAAATGGATATCCATTTCTAACAGATATTTGTTTCATTTTGGTATTTGTTTTGGTTGTATGTACTTTCCACCCAAGCCTACAAAAAGTCAAAGCAGAATTTCACATTTTTTGGCGTGTTAAAAATGTTTTTTTTTCACATCGCCACTTTTTGGACCCCTGTGATCTTGCACAAACCCATTCATAACTCACAAGAGTTCAATGGTCAAAGTGTCCTCATCAAGATCACACTTCTTTTGTTTCACTATAAGCCTCAGTTGTCAACTGCAAAAGGGAGAGAATCACCCAAGCACTTTTCCTCCAACCATGGGCTTAGTGATCCCCTGCACACCTTCCTAACCGAAAGTGGCCCTACCCTTCGATGAAGAGCTTGGTATGAAAAACTCTAATAATGCACATTTGAGTATATGGTGTTGTGTCCTACATATAGTGATAACTTTAAGAAATCCCCCTCAAAAAAAGATATAAAATCCTCACAAATCTTTCATCTTTTAGGAAAAATATTAATTTCTCTTGGTGAATCTTTCCTTTTTTGAAAAAAATATTAATTTTATTTGAATTTTTTTTACATCGCTAAAATTTTCTAGAAAATTTCGGTGAATCTTAAAAAATAATAAGAAAATGCAATAATTATAATGGTGAATATATCAATGGGTTGAAGGGGTAGACTATAATATTTACTTTCCACCATTGTTTTAAAATATAATATAATGGCCCTCATTGTATTCTATAAGGTAAAATGTACCCATGATTTGTAATTATCATGTGGCTCAAATTTTCTTTTAGATCATTGATCTAATGACCCTTGTTGTACTCTATAAGGTAACATTTACCCACAATCTATAATGCTCATGAGACCCAAAATTATGGGCCTCATGAACATTATAGATCATGGGTACATTTCACCTCATGAAATACAATAAGGGCCATTAGATTATATAATGAATCAATGGTGGAAACTAAAGATTAGAAATACGGTCCTAAAGAAACAAAAAATTATAATATAGTATTGCAGAATTAATAAACATTTCTACTATAATTTATAAAATTTAGGCGAATCTGATCTAATCATGTATCGAATATTGTGGTGAATTTTTGAGTTAAATTTTTTAATAAAATAAATTATTTGGAAATTTAAATATAAGACTATAATAAGTTTTTGTAAAAATGTGGCAATTTAAGTCACATTGTAGCTTGAACTATTAGCCAGTTTTGGATTCTCAAATTTCAACTATTAGCCAATTGGTGAATTTATTATCCACTAAAAAAATCAATGCCTACATAACTAGTATGCTCATACAACTATGGATACCCTCCAACCATGCATGACACTACTGACTAGCTAAGCAAACCCAGTGCATATTGAACCGAGAAAGTGTAAGTAGTGATTTTTACACCTACTAACTAGCCAAAGTTTTGATATATATAATCAATCCACTTTATTATAAGTGATGTCGTAAGCTCACCCACCCCTACTCGACTTGGAATCTCTATCGACCTGTGGTTAACTCTTGTCTTGGTTTTCCCCCAAGGTTAACAATCATAAAAAATATTTCATTCAAAAGTGATGGCACACTAATATTGATTTATGTAAGGAAGCTAAGGTAGCAAGACAACTTCCTACACTAATCTTGAGAGGAGAATAATATAGAACTTTATAGATCTTTAACAGTTATAGAAACTTAAATAGAATAAATATAAATATCATGCATAGCACGACATAGTGATTTATGTAGGGAAACCTTTTCGAGAGAACAACCCCACATTCCAAAAGTCATCCAATATATTATTTAGTAAATCATAAAGACTACAATATACTTGTAGAGCAAGCTTCTCACCTGGGAGTGTCATCACTCAGAGATCCAAAGATAACACAACCGCTATCAAACTCTCAGAATACATCACTCTCATTCTCCTACAACCATAATACAATTCCCTCATAAAATAGGGTTATGTAAAAACAAAGATAAAAGTAGAGGGATAGATAGAGGGAGAGGAAGATACAAAAAAGAGAAGATAAAAATAAAGATAGAGATAGAGAGAAAAAAAATAGAGAGATAGAGGGATAGAAAGAGATTAAAGAGATATAGATATACAAAGATTGAGGTAGAGATATAGAGGAATAAAGAGGGAGAGACAAAGAGATGGAGATCTATGAAGAGTAATAAAGAAAGAGAAAGAGGAAAAGAGAGAAGAAGAGAGGCATAAACAGATATAGTCACATAGAGAGAGGGAGATAGATAGATAAAGAGAAATAGGAGAAAAAGATATATAGAGAGAGAGGTAGAAAGACAAGAGATAAAGAGGTAAATGGAGAGAGAGAGAGAGAGAGAGAGAGATAGGGAGAGACAAATAGACAAAGAGATAGAGTAAGAGAAAAGGGAAGACAAATATAGAGAAATAAGGGAGAAAGAGGAAGAGAGAGATTGAGAGGTAATGAGAACCATAGAGATAAAGAAGGATACATAGATATAAAGATATCTCTCTTTCTCTTCACATCTATCTCTCTATATTTGTCTCCCCATATATGTAACTCTTCCTAACTCTCTCTCTATATAAATATATCTCCCTCTCTATCTCTCTCTATACAACTTCCCATCTCTATCTTTCTATCCCTCCCTCTCTTTGTCTCTCCCTCTTTCCATCTCCATCTCCATAGTTCTCTCTCTCTCTCTCCCAATTGATATATATATCTTTGTCTCTCCTTATTTATATACCTCTCCATCTCTTCCTCTCTCCCAAGCTCTATCTTGAGTATCTCTCTCACTTGAACACACGCTCTCACTCCCTATTTCTCCCTCCTAATCTCTATCTCTCATCCCTCTCTCTATCTTTATCACCCTCTCTCTCTATTAGTTGTCTCTATCACCTCTTTTATCTCACTCTTGCCCCCTCTATCTTCATCTTCCCATCTCCCCCCCCCCTCTCTCTCTCTCTCTCTCTCTCTCATGTGTGTGTGTATGTATGTATGTATCCCTCCATATTTCCTACTCTCTTTGTATATATACCTCTCTCTACCTCTATATAACATTTCATATATCTTTATCTTTCTCTCTCTGGATCTCCCCCTCTTTAATTGTCTCCCTCTTCCTATATCTATTTCTTCCTCTCTCTTTTCATCTTTCCCTCTTTAATAGTCTCCCTCTTCCTTTGTCCTTCCATCTCTCCCTCTTCCTCTCTCCTTCCATCTCTCCCTCTATGTTTTTATCTCTCTTTGTCTTTTTCACTCTCACCCTCTCTATATTTCCCATGTTATATCTATCACTCTATCTCTCCTTTATATCCCCATCTCTCCCTCTTTCTATCCCTATCTCTCCCCCTCTCTACGTCTCTCCCTATCACTCCCTCTTTCTATATCTCTCTACTTCCCCTCTCTCCTCTCTCTACTTCTCTCACTCTCTCTCCCTTCTTCTCTATTATTTATATATATCTACCCCACTCTCTATCTCTCTCTTAGTCATACATACACATACTCCTTATTTTCTCCTTCCCTATCTCTATCTCTATCTCTATCTCTATCTCTATCTCTATCTCTATCTCTTTTCCTTTTTATCTCTCCATATTTCTTCTTCCATCTCTCCCTCTATCTCTATCACATTATCTCTCCATCTATCTCAACCCCTATATCTTTCCCTCTCTCTACCTATCTTTCTATATCACATCTTATCTCTATCTTTATTTATCTATCTCTCCCTCTCTCTATTTATTTATCTCTTCCATCTCTATCTATCCCTCTATCCTATCTCTCTTTATATCTCCCTCTCCTCTCCATATCCCTCTCCTTCTCCATTTCCATCTCCATATATATCTTTATCTTCCTCTCTATCTCAATCTCCTCACCCCTCTCTCTCTCGCTTTTTCCATTATATCTCTTCATCTTTGTATCCCTATCTCTCCATGTCTCTCTCTCTCCCTCTCTCCCTATTGCAAACATAACATGAGCTTGTTGATAATGGAGCCTGGTTATCTTCATGATTCAAAGATTTTGTTTTAGTTTTGTTTAGATCTTTGCAAGTGGATGCATATTTGATTCAAAGCTATCACTTGTCTATTGAAAAATTTGTTGCACAAATATCATTTTCTAAATGACCTCCAATTGACCTCATGCATATTGCACAAATATATGAAAAAAAATAGACCAAAATTTTCCCCAATTCACCTTCTACACATCTTTGGCATACCTATTGCACACCAAGGTGCGATTGCTAGTTATAATATTATTATTGTACCACAAATTCTATTGCTGGAACGGAAGGGCCAAGCCAAATTGCGAGATTTCTATTTTCTATGAATTCATGTGAAGTGTATGTAAAGCGAGCCAAACTAAAGTATTACTCAGATTTTACAAGAATTGTAAAATAGAAACTATTTATGTACATGTTTGTTTAATGCATGTGAATTCTACCTCAAATTCTAGCACTACCTTCTTAACTGTAGCGATTTATTGCATGGACGATACAGTTGAAGCGATGTTCATTTGATATAAAAACAACTAACTTTGCCTTTGCCAATAATATCATACAGCGCAGAGAAATTGATGTCGTTGAGACGTTTGAATAGCTATCAGCGTAGGTATTATATTCAGTAACGAAAATTAAAGGCCGGTTGATTAGCAGTACAACTACAAAGCACACCACAATTTAGTTAACGGTAGAGATAATCATAACATCATAACATACACGGCAACCAGGAAATCCGGAAGGAAGCTTGCCGCTGCCACCCACACGATGATTTCCATTACCAAGGCGACCTTACCAGCCGGGTCGGTGGCGAGAATCATTGCGACCACCATCGAAGCGAGCAAAGTCACCGTGTCTGTGACCAAAACAATGTTCAAAGCAATCTTACGGCCCCAATCATCTTTTTGCATGTGGTGCACACGTCTCGGCATTGACATCATAACAGTCAAGCTTCCGCCATACAAAGCTACTGCCACCTGTAGAACGAATTTACGTCTTCTCTTAGATAGAGACTGCTCTTCTGTGTTGTGTGCTGCCTCCGATTGATTTGGCGCAGGATGATTCTCTTGTATTGAGAGCATTGTTGAGGCCGATTGAGGATCTTGTTTTACTCCCGATTCATCTAATGCAGCAATACCTTCATCTTCTCTCGGAGAAAAATCTTTGTCGGACACCATAATCTGCCAAGTAAACACCCAGAACGTCAAATAGGGGGAAAAAATGAAAAAGAAGATTAGAACAGCAATAGTAGTGTTGTTGTTCACCTCAATCTCAGGTTGAGTGGCTCCGTTGAGATCCATTGCTTTAGAATTATATTCGTCGTTGTCTGCAACCCTGGCCCGCATGCACCCTTTATATGTCGGCCTTATCCCCACAAGGTCGGTAGAGTTGTCTACACTTTTGCTTCTCTATTGTTTTTTATTATGAATTTCTTTCAACTTTCACCTCATACTCCGCTTTATTTAAACATTACGTGTTTTAATAATTAAATTAAGGTTTAAATTTGATGATGATATGATTTTATTTAGCTATTTTTAATAAAATATGCATTACAAATTTCTTGCGATAATTTAGGAGATTTTTTTTTCCCACGTTATAGAAAACTCATGCTAGGTTACCTCATATATTCCTTGGGGCAAGACAATCTGAGGGGCGCCAACCCACCGTCTGATATGTGGCCGACATTCTCCTGAACAGGGAATAAGTGAGCCTTGCGTTCACATTCGAAGCCGCACACAACCATTACGAGCACTCCAGGAAAAAGGAAACCATTGGTGAATGCCTCATAAAAAACTCTTTATGTCGACGTTGTACAATCTACCGTATTCTCAACTAGTAGGCCTATCGCTAGTAGGTAAAGAACTCAGCACTGAAGGAAACGAAGGTGGCATCCATGTTCATTGTAAGATGAAGAGTTACGTGGTGCAATTAGATAGGTAGTGTACGTTGCTCGAATCTCAAAAAACTTGAAACAAAGCATATGCGATGAAGTACTAGAACATTCTAGGCAGAAGAGTTGATTTCGAATGGAGTTTACAAACTGTGTAGGGTTTTTCTGTTGGAGGTTCTTGTGCTGTCCTTGGGTCCCATAGGCTTCTTTGACCTTGTAGACATCATTAAAATATTTCATTTCATTCATTTTAGGCCACTAGGAATTTGCCTTGACTATAAGTCATGCTATTTAAGATTACATCAAGGTAGAAGCATTCTTCCACTTTAGTGAGAAAGAACACGGAATCTAGGCAAAGGTGAACCTTAGCAAAATTTTATAATTTTCAAATTGAGAAAGATAGCTATTATCTACAAACTCATCAAGAGGTTTCAAGGTTGTAAATTATAATCTCTATTTTAACACATCAATTATAGGGGACAGGACTTAGTAGTTGAGCACCCTAACTTTGTGCTTCTCAAAATTCTGCGTGAAAATTTTAAATCACTCTCAATTTTTTATAACAGCTTACTTGGCAAGTCTCCTACTTATAACTAAGGTTTAAGGGCCACATCATCAAATATGGTGTCACATCAGCATGCTTTTGTCAAGGTGTCCAAAAAGACCTGAGACTGATACTTGTGCATCTACATCATGTTTTATTGAGCACTAATGTGGCATCACATATTGGTTGCTTTTATGATCTAAGGAATGCATTTCATTTAATTATGGGTAGTCATCATCAACACTAACAACTTTAAAGTCACAACTATTGGTCCAATATTGTTAAAAATATTGGGCATTTTACAAACAAATGTTATCACAACTATTGGAACATGCTCAAGTAGTGGGTCCTTTCCCCTATATCAAGTGAGTTATTTTTGGATTGAAACTATGTCAATTTTTAATATCAACCTTTCATATCATACTCTATAATCCATGTCACTCTCTTTCTTTTTTCCTTGCATATCATCCTGATGATGGATCATGGAGTATGATCTGAAACGTTGATATAAAAATTTGACAAAGTTTCAATCCAAAAATAGCTCACTTGATATTTATCATGGACTATGGAAACTTAATGCTTTTACATCAAATATATTTTATTTACCTTTCTCTATTATTTAATCTGCCTTGTCCATTGAATGGTTAATATAAATTTGTATCTTATTTCTATTAAAATTAGTAAATATTTGTTTTTAATGAGTCAAATTTTATATTTAATAATTTAATTAAGGTTTAAATTGAATGATCATATAATCATATTTTATTATTTTTAGTAAAATACAATTAAAATTTTAGGAAGAGTTTATCATATAAAAAGGAGATTTTATATAGATCATCAAATTTTTTTACCACCCTAACCAACATTATATATTATAATAGTATTTCTATTTACTTTTATCTATTAGTGATTCATATTACCCATGTCACTTAAAGTATAAGGATCCATTTTCATGGAACAACAAGTCTCATTAAATGAAAATATCTATTATAAGATAAATTGGAATTTTGTCGAGACGGGGGCCCTAGCTCAGTTGGCTAAATATTTCCTATTGCAAGAGGTTGGTCACGATCTCTAGTCTCCCCCACCCCCGTGGTATCGAAGGGTGTGTCGCGCCAACGCCGCTATTCATATTAAAAATTTTACCAGGCGCACTGCAGTTTATAGGGGGTCATGCTACCCGATTCCTGCAGTCTAAAAAAAAATTGGAATTTTGTCCTTCAAAATAAAAGTCCATACTTTTAATTCTCAATTTCTAGCAAGTGTCTTTTAGGATTGCATTAAAATTTTCCTCCGCCAATTCAATAGATTTTTTTGCCAAATGTCATATACCTATATTTTTTAACATTAATTATTGTTAAAAAAAATCAACTAAATTTTTTAACATTACTTGTTACCAAAAATAAATAAATAAATAAATAATAATCATAAAATCACTAACATCCTAAAATTTGTGAATTGAAAAGTTTAACTTTACTTATTACTATAAATCTATAAAACTACTTATAAAATATTCTTAAAAATTTATAACTACCTCTCCATAACACAATAATGTAACAGTTTTTTAATGAATAATACGTAGGGGAAAGGACCCGATATTTGAGCATGTTCCCATAGTAGTGATAGCATTTGTTTATCTAATGTCCAATATTTTTAACAATATTGGACCAATAGTTGTGACTTTAAAGTTGTTAGTGTTGATGATGACTACTCATAATTGAATGAAATGTATTCCAGCTTAGATCTAAAAAGCAACAAATCATGTGATGCCACATTAGCACCCAATAAAACAGGACGTAGATGCACAAGTACTGATCTCACTTTTTTTAGAGTCTTTTTGGACACCTTGACAAAAAGCACGTTGATATGGCATCGTATTTGATGATGTGGCCCTAGAACCTTAGTTATAAGCAAGGGACTTGTCAAGTAAACTACTGTGAAAATTTAGAATTGATTTAAAATTCTATGTAGAATTTTGAGAAGCGTGAAATTAGGGTGGTGTTCAACTACCGAATCATCTCCCCTATATTATTCAAAAGATTACTTGAATATCAATTGTATATAACTCCAAAACAATTATTTACATATTATTAAAAATTAATACCTATATTGAACTAATTAAAAATAATATTACCATGCCACATAGATTATAATAATTACCTTTTTTTATATCTATTAAACAGTCCATATTACAAAAATTTATATTTTATATAATATAATTTTATAAATTGTTTGCTAAAGATTAAAGCCGTTATAATGGTTCTTTTTTCACTAAGTATGGAAATTCTATGATCTTAATGGTGGAGAACTTATACTTTTGAAAGAGAGGTCACAAGTTCAAATCTTGCAGGGGTTAAAGATATGTATACCTCATATTATGGAGTACGAGTTAAATGCCTCCCTAATATTGGGAGTACGACAGATATAAGCCATTTATAGACCTAAAAACAAATCGCCTAGTATCTTAGACTATAAAAGAACCTTTAACCCAACGTCAACGCTTAGTTTAGTTTGCTGTTTATGCCCGGCCCGAAAACCCAGCTTTTGGTTTTCGTACATCCATTTTCGTATTAAAGGGGCGGAAGCCTAGCTATTTTCGTACCAGCCGGGAATACGTGAGTGAGGAAACCCCACTTGTACCATGGCGAATATTCCATAAAATGCTGAATATCTTCATAAAATATCTTTCGTACACTGCCGTATTTTCAATCAGTGGGCCCATTGCACGAAAAGAAAATGACTCGCCGAACACTCCAAGCCCGAAGGCACTGGCTACGTTGTACACTCCGCCGCATTCTCAACCAGTGGGCCCCATTGCACTAGAGGAAAATGACTCGCCTAACATTCCCAATTTAATGTTCGCCTAAAATGATAGAG
The DNA here is from genome assembly GCA_007258455.2 of Sequoia sempervirens. Classification (NCBI taxonomy): domain Eukaryota; kingdom Viridiplantae; phylum Streptophyta; class Pinopsida; order Cupressales; family Cupressaceae; genus Sequoia; species Sequoia sempervirens. The sequence goes on from VDFB02098913.1 coordinate 9,616, forward strand.
CACGTTGACTCTATAAAAGACTCGAAATAAAACATGTGCGACGAAATTATAGAATTGCCCAGCTAATAGGAATTTGCCAGGTAGAAGAATTCGACACTTACAGAATTCACCAGAGTTATAACAATTAGTCGGAGTTCTTTTTCTCGCATGAGAAAGGATCAAGACATATGATATCTATTAGGTATGTCCCTCTGCATAATTTTAGAATTGTGAAAGACATCTATTATCTACAAACTCTCTCGTCAGGTCTGAATATTTTCCTTTCTTTATCTATGGATACTTTGATTTTTTTAGGGCTTTCAAATAAGTTCAATGGTGTCTTTAAATGATATTCCTTAGAACTTGGGTCATTGTCATTTGAAGAGGGTCTCTAATTTTGTCAAGGATTTAAACATATCAAAAACACCATCAATATCATCCATTAAACAATGGATTATCTTAGTCTTTTGGTTTCATTAACTCTAAAATTTTGTTATAGGGAAGCATTTGCTAACTATCATCAAACTTGTCATAACCTCATTTTGATGTAACTTGCATGTAATGATAGTACTGTATAGTTTTGTAATATGGCAATATTTTTGTTGCGTTATGTGTCGAACTTGGTAGGTTATCAAACAAAACATCATCTATTATTGATCTATAAAGCATATTTAATACTAGTATTTAGTTTACACTTTGAAATAATTGTTGTTCTAGTTATTGTTAATTTATCATATTGTAATGAGATCAAATGTTTTTAGTGTTTTGTTCTCATTTTCTATGTAGGTTTGTATTCTTGACACTGTTAAAGTGTAGAGGTATATTTTGACTAGGTTTGTCATTGCAATAACATGTAGATAGTATGTTTATTAGGTGATTGAGAAAAACACTCTATACATGTATTACATGGTTTGTTCAATTGAGTTTGGCTTCAAATTGATGTTATTGTTTTTAATTGGTGTCACATTTTCCTTTGTGTTTTTATTCACCAAGGTTCATAAGGTGTTGACAATTGAGAAACAAGGTGAAACTATTACATCAAAAAATTCTATAAAGTATTATATAAAAATCTAAATTATGTTTCTTTATACAAGATTTACTAGAAAAAATATTATGTGCATGTATAAAACATCAATAATAATAAAATTATAAAATTGTATAGACATAGGATTTACATGGAGAAAATCTTTCAAAAAAAAACTTCACCAAAGAAAGAGGACAAGTATTTATTAATCTTCAATATACATGAGATAATATTAGCATACTAAATCTCTACACTTTAACAACACTCTAGCAACACTTGTGTGCTTGTAAATAATGATATGAAACCATCATCTCATGCCTCTAATATATAGACAAGAAGAAAGGTCAAAACCAAAATGGTTTTATCAAAATAATGGATACCAAAACCATGGTATCATGCAAAACTCCCATGCCCAACTTGGAGAGTATCTTTCAAATATAACAAATTCATAAAATAACTTTACATGGGTGTCACATTACCTCATTCAATGAGTCTCCATATAAAAAATGTAACCACAAAGACGTCTTTGACCAATAACTCTTTAGCCACAAGACTACAAGGAGCATCTATCCCTATAGTCATTTGGTGCATACACATAGAAAAGCCCAAATTTTTTATCAGCTTTATCAATAATGAGCCATACCAAACTATTACAAGGAGAACCATTGTCCACAATAAATTGGGTCTGGAACTTATTATCAATCAAAATGGTAGAGTGACATTTTCCTATATCATGCAAAGTATTAAGGCCTTAGAGTTCTTCCATACAAAATTTAAAACACGGTCCAGCTAAAAACCAAAAGCTTTGAATTCTTGGACATAGAAAATCCATATTAGGTCCATTATTACAAAAATATCTAAGAATATTTTTTTCTATCAAGGGATTCCAATCCTCTAAAATTCCAACTAGCTCATTCAATGATCATTTAGATATTTTAGAAGAATCCCTAAACTTCTAGTGTTTGTATAGTCTATTGAAACACTTTGGTATTTATATCTTTCCCTTTTTAGCAAGCTTCTTTTCACTTGACCCTTGCTCTTCTTTATTTCTTTTTTAAACCCTTCTTAGAATATATTTTTACTATCTTATTATTTCCATGTCTCGTCCTAAAAATAGAGGGTTGTCATAGTCTAATTAATAACTTCTTATCTTTTAGGATTCTTAATGTGACTAGCATTGATTTGTTCCCATATAGGCTCAAGGTTCAGTAGTACTTGGTGGGCTTCAAAAAATGCATTCTTCTACTCTAGCATGAATTCCTTTCAAAGCTAATTGTTGGGCATTTTTCCTTAGAGGCACTTGCTCTCTAGATTCATTTTGTTCACATATATATATCATTTTGGTTAGTGTCCCCTATTAGTTTTATGACAACACAATCTCCTTCAAATAGTGATTCATTATAAATGGAAGTCACTTAATTAATCTCCATTTCAAAAGATCCCCTATTTGGGAAATTCATGTTTTCTATATCAATATGTCAGTTATTATCATCTTGTTTGTCAGAATACTTCTTACACGTGAGGTCATTAAATTCTCAACTAGACCAACTCTATTTTCTTGATGGAAAGGTCTATTAACCATTTTTTCATCTTTCTTGAAGGATTTATCAAAAAAAATTAAAATTATAGGACAATATTTCTTGGCATGGTCATTCTTTTTACACAAGAATCAAGAATTTAGGCTACCCAAAAGATCAATTTCACATTTAATAGCACTATTCCCAAATTGTATACTCAAAATATCAAGGACATTAACTAGAGGCTTTAACATATGCTGAATAAATTTTCATAATTGTGGGGTAACATTTTTAACTTCCAACCATCTTGGCACAAAGTTGGTTGCCACCTCATCTAATCTATAATTTGTAAATCTAGGAATGGACCTAAAGATAAATTGTCCTAAATTCTAATAGTATTTGCTAACAACTCTTTCTTGCATTCCATGTGTTTTGAAAAAAAATATTAAAAAGCCTCTTTTTTTCTCAAACACTCTTCATACTCTATAATTGAGGTAAAACTCGCATCCTTTATTGAATCTAGAGTATATAATTACTTTTTTCATTCTTATCATTCTACAATGAAGCTAAACCATCTCCTTTAAAACTTTCTTCAATGCCTTTCTGACTTACTATAATTATTGATACAAAGGAAAATAAATGAAAACAAGTTTCTAACATAAATATATATGGACCCCTTTCCATTAGTATCTTTACACTAGTGAAGAACCATCGGGCTTGAGTCCCTATGGACCTTCGAATATTGAATAAAAATTCCAATGGGGATCCCACTACTTTGGTGAGCAATCCAACACACACACAAATAAAAAATAAACCTTGAATTCAAATAAAAAATAAAATAAACACCAAATCCAAGGCTGATCAAACCCAACTAAACCAAAAAACACTAACCAAAAACAATTCTAGAAAAAAAAGGGAACAAAGGAACACTAATTGAACCAACGTCGATGAAGGGTACTAATTGAAGTCTTTGTGTGCAATAAAAGGAGCTCCAAAGAGCAGCAATGGAGGATGACCATTTGCCTTCCTCCCTCCTTAGAACTCCTATCTCACCTTATTCAACATTACTTTTTAGTCAAATTATAAATATTATTAATTAAATTAGATCATATGCACAAAAGAAGTAACTTATCAAAAGATTATAAAAAATATTATCAAGAGCTTACCTAGTAAATTTGATGTTAGTTTCGTTACAATTGGAGAGACTAAAGATCTATTATAGCTAGTCATAGATGAGTTGATGATATTTTGTAATCTCACAAATTCAAGATGAAAATGAACACAAATTGTTTTTTAGAGAATGCATTTAAATTATAGGTTTCCTTCAATAGATGTAGTGTTAGTAGGTCAAGGGCCATAATAGATCTTACCATAGGCTACCACAAAAGTTCCACAGAGGCTTGAAAAGGCATTAGTTATAACTAGGAGACATGTCCCTTCATGGGAATGCACAAATATATGCAATGTATATAATATGTAAAAGACATAGATATATAAATAGATATAGATAGACAAACCTATAGACCTATATGAGCAAAGACTAAGACCTACCTTTTGTATGTAATATAATAAAATATAACATGGATAATATAAAGAGTTATCTACATATGTTTTATGGATGAATTCAAATTGTTATTTTGTTTTTAATATAGTAATCTTAATTTGTTCTTTTGAATTCCTTGCCATAATGCTTGTCTCTCTTATTGTATTCTCTAAGGTATAAACTAACTACACAGAAGATCCTAGGGTATAGATCTTCATATTGTACTTCCCCAACCTTCTTACCAATATTGGTTTCATTGTTAGGACCCTGGAGAGAATGGTAAAGAAATTATAAGCATTAACAAGGAAAAGAAGTTAGCAGTTTTTTCAGACCCTAAGGTCCACCTCCGTGAGAGGGGTAGAACTTTAGGGGATGATGAATGAAAAGGGGGGAGGGATCTGAAAAGATCACTAAAAAGATGAAAATGTTCAAAATTGTCTTTCAAATATAGGATATCTAGAGAATAATGGAAGTATGAACCTAAAAAACACATAGGAGTAAGAAATAACAAAAGGAAAAGAGATGCTTGAAATGGGATGGAAATGAATTCAAAAGAAAGTAGGCTAAAAAGGATTCAAGAAAGATGGGAAAGATACCATAAAAGAATGGAAGATGCAGTGAGAAAGGCTAAGGAACAAAACCTAGATGTTACAGAGGAAAACCAGAACAAAGAGAGTGAGCATGCCATTGAGGGTGTTGTTGAGCATGCCAATGTGGGTGTTGAGCTTCCTTTAATTCCTAATTAACTTGGTACTAATGGTTATACACATGAATCAATGGACCTGAGGATCCCTAGACTAAGCAGTTCATCATTCGCAAGAGGGCTTCATTGAATCATCAACCAGAGAGTCATAGCACTTTAGATAGAGCTAGCAATATATGCGTTCATGGATTCTACACATCCTAGATTGACTTGGTATAGGTGAACAAAACACATACAAATACAATAAAATATTTTAATCAAAATAAACTACCATGTAGTTTCTCAAAATAGAGTAAAGGAATACGAATAACTACCTTTTTCTATGAGTACCTAATGCTTAAGATTGTAATCAGTTAACCATTATACTACATGTCCTAACTTAGTTAACCTTCAGAGTATGAAACATAATATCAATCTACAAAATTTAATTCAAAAATTGTAATGCATCATTCATAATTATATGAACTGAAAAAACTATTAATTAAACTCATAATGCATAATCTAATCTAGCAATATAAATTGAAGTAGTTCAAAAATAGCTCAAGTGGCCCTTTGTTGAGTTGCTACTTCCACAATATCTTGGAAATCACTCACGTACTCAACAAAACATGTTAATATTAACTATTCAACAACCTTCCCAAGGTATATTTCAATACTACATATCATTAATGATTAAAGAGAAAGGCAAAGAATACAGTGAATCAAAAGGAAAAAATGTGCATTGTACCAAATTAGATTCACAATCCATAAATCATATCTATGCATGTAGAAATTGCCTTATTTGAAATTGGTCCACAATAGAGTTTATGGACTATCAGTGTGGAATTATAGTTATTTCAAGTTGTGTGAACTCCATTGTTCTAGAGCTAAGTACATTTTTCATCCCAATTACTTTCTTAAATTAACATTTAATATTAATGATTTATCTATTTTTAAAATTGAGAATAATTAATCTAAGATATCTAGATCTCTACCTCTATATCTCTCTTAATATGTCTCCCTGCATCTATCTAGATATCTACCTCTCATCTAGATCATCTCTCATAATATGTCAAACTCTCTCTCTATCTAGATCTCTATCTCTCTCTAGAAGAGCCTCTCTCTCCCTCCCTCGAGATGGAATTTTAAGATATTCATGTGTTTACTAAGGATTTATAAATATGACCTCTTAATTATTTTGTTCACAGTCATAAGTTAAGCGAAAATTGTTTAAACATGGCCTTATGACTTGGTGTGCCTTGGCTAGTAAAGATATATTAGTGAAAGGTGGAATTTTGGTCTCCACTAGGGTTTTAGAACCTAGGGCAACAACCTTCATATACCTGACATTCAAGGATAACCCTAGAGATCTCAATCTGATGAAGATGCGGGAAAGAGATCTTGCAATAGGGATTTCCTAGGGGATTTTCAATGACTAATAAAGGGTTCACCTCCAAGTAATAACTTGGAAAGACAAATGCAATGCAAGATGTAATACTAAACATGAATTCAATGTAATCTTTCACTAAATGACTTAGAAATGCATTAAAAATAGAAAGACAAGATGTAAGATGAAATATGTGCACTTGGGAATCTGAAGATGACTTATTGAAGCTCTGAAATGTTGGAAATTTGAACTTTAATGCTAACTGGGACTCATTCATCAGGCTAGGCGAATCAGTCCAAAATTTGGGTTTTTGTGTGGGAACAAGAATCTGGAAAATTGGTATCTGAATCTGCAAAAGTTTGAATTTTGACCTAAACTGGGACTCATTCACCAGAAGTGGCGAATTAGTCCAGTTAGGGTTTTCTAAAACTTTAGAATCTAAATTTGCTCTTCTCAGTCTACTCAATTTGCTTCTTAAGGTTTTTGGATCTGAATATCTGTAAATCAACCTGTAGGTGTTCTCCAATGTTCTCTAATGCTTAATGACAACTTTGACAACTTTCTCCAACTTGCTCCTTAGAAGTTCTTCAACCTAGATATGCAAAACACACACTAAAGAGAGGGAAAAGTGTTGTTTTGTTAGTGGATAGGGGTTTTCCTTGGTCAAACTCCATTTTGGTAATCAAACCTTGAAATGAAATCAAATAAGAGTGGAGAATGATGAATAAATAAAATGTGATGTTGCAACTCACCAAACTCTAGCAATAAAGTGTTGCAAACATGTACGAAGTGGCTCTAATGGATGTAGACCTTGACTCTTGCTTGAATAGGATAGATCTTGAATGGAATGCTATCTTGAATCATAAAACCCTACACCACAATTGTTAGCTCCAAAACAAACATGATGCATGAAAGCTTTGACATGATGCTTGATGGTTGAAGAATGCTCTAAAGTGCTTGATAATCTACCCTTGAATGCTCTTGTGAACTCAATTTTCTATTAGAAATTCTCTTACAAAAGTATTAGGTCACTTGAATGCTTGTTAGGAGAAAATGAGTGAAAGAACCTTGTATTTATACTTGTTTATGCCAATTTTCCCGAAATTACAACACTACAAGCTAACATCAGATCTAGGAGGATAAAATCCCGCCAAAATTTTGAATTAAATTTTAATTTTTGGTCACACGTGACTCATTCACCCAAGGTGGAGAATGAGTCCCATTAGGCATAATTTATGGGACCAAATTCAAAAATGCTTAGAAATGTGTGAAACCAGGATCAGGACCCAAAAACCTAGGTGGAACTCATTCACCCAAGGTGGTGAATAAGTCCCATATCACTAAATCTAGGCCAATCAACCTAAAACACATGAATTATGATTGGATATTGATTTGTGTCAGGATTATCGTCAAAAAGATGCATTAAATGGGGTTTGTGGATGCAAAATAAGGCCAATTAAAGTATAAGAAAGCCTAATTATTAATGAAAACCTTAGAAAAGTGTGAAAGTGTGTTACAACACTTTACAACACTTTAAAATAAGGCATGATTAAGGTTAAAAATAGGTTTATTAAAGGTTTGGATAATTAATAAAACCTTAGAAAAACGTGAAAGTGTTTTGCAACACTTCACAAAACTTTAGCAAGGTACCATTTTAATTCATTAGTTCACAAGTTCCCAGGACCTAATGCGAGCGTGTTAAACACATTACAACACTAATTCAAGGCAACATTAAGGTCAATTTCACAAGGAGGGCCCAAACAAAAGTGAAAATGTCACCGACGAATTTTTTTGACAGTACATTTAGCCCCCACTTTAGTGAGAGAATGAACTATTGGAAATAGGATGCCATTTAATTGCAATCCTAAACATTATTTATTTCATGTGTCTCCTAAGTCCTTGGAAAGTGTTATCAAACACTAGGATTAGAAAGAGATTAATTTTGAATGAAATAACCATGTTAATTGACATTTGTAATTAATTCTAAATGTTAGGAGCATGTTAGGGAATCCAAGATGAGTTCCTAAATAATAGGAGCACATGGGGCACCCACATGGAAGGTGGCACTCACCTTGAGCTTAGTTAACTATTTGGAGTAAGAGATAACACTTTTGAATGCATGTAAAGATCCTAGGAGTTAGGGTTTGATGTTTACATGCATGAAGTTCAGTTCAGTTCAGTTCAAATCAGTTCAGTTCAATTCAATTCAGTTCAGTTCAATTCAGTTCAATTCAGTTCAGTTGTGGTTCAGTTATCTTTAATTATTTTTAGTTGAATGCTAGTTGAATTCAGTTAACTTGGAATGCATGACTAATGACTTGAGTTGCATGACAGATAACAGGTGACTTCCTTCAGTTAGCAAGGGATGACCATTCTTGCATGAATGGTGGAGTGAGATGTTTCAGTTAACAAAAAATGACTTGGACCCACTTTGACCACCCAAGTTGGCTTCTTGGAATTAACTCCTTTGCATGTTAAGATATTTCAGAAGGCTGAGTGAAGTGGGCCCACTCTTGGGCGCCTACTTTGAGGATAAAGCCTTGAAGATATTTATGGAATAAAGGTTGAGTTACTACTTTAGTTTGGGATGCCCAAATGGATGAAGAAGATGATTTGACATTGTTCTTCATGGTTAAACTCTACTTGGAAGAGATAGGTGTACCTTTTAGGAGATAGGGATTGAGCTTTTTAAATGTAACTCTTTTGGAGTTTACAAAGTTGTTTATTGCCTATATATCTCAAGCAAGTTGAAGAGAGTTTGGTATCAGATAAATTGCAGGTTGTGAAGAAGATTTGTTGAAGGAAAAAGAAGCATCTCAAGGAAGAATTGGAATTATTATAATCTACTTCAAAGATTAAATAATACATTGATTCTTGGTGGAGTTTTTACCCGAAAGGTTTTTTCCACGGTATATGTTGTGTATCTTCTAATATCCTATCTAATTCTTCTACAACCTTCTATCTTCATTCTACAAACATTTGATAAAATGAATTAATCAGATAATCACCCACAAAGAATCTATAAAAAAGAATACATATTTAGATCAACGAGTGTAATAGTTTTACAAAGTATTAAGCCACATAAACACCTCAGTTTTCATCATTTTTCAATCCAAGATGAGTTCCTAAATAATACAAGCACATGGGGCACCCACATAGAAGGTGGCACTCACCTTGAGTTTAGTTAACTATTTGGAGTAAGAGATAACACTTTTGAATGCATGTAAAGATCCTAGGAGTTAGGGTTTGATGTTTACATGCATGAAGTTTAGTTCAATTTAGTTCAATCCAGTTCAGTTCAGTTTAGTTCAATCTAGCTTAGTTCAGTTCAGTTCAGAATCAATTTAGTTTAGTTCAGTTCAGTTCAGTTTAGTTTAGTTCGGCTCAGTTCAATTATGGTTCAGTTATCTTCAGTTAGCTTTAGTTGAATGATAGTTGACTTTAGTTAACTTGGAATGCATGACTAATGACTTGAATTGCATGACAGATAACAGGTGACTTCCTTCAGTTAACAGGGGATGACCATTCTTGCATGAATGGAGGAGAGAGATGTTTTAGTTAACAGAAAAATGACTTGGACCCACTTTGGGAGCCCAAGTTGGCTTCTTGGAATTAACTTCTTTGCATGTTAAGATATTTCAGAAGGTTGAGTGAAGTGGGACCACTCTTGGGTTCCTACTTTGAGGATAAAGCCTTGAAGATATTTACCAAATAAAGGTTGAGTTACTACTTCAGTTTGGGATGCCCAAATGGATGAAGATGATGATTTTATGTTGTTCTTCACGGTTAAACTCTACTTGGAAGAGATAGGCATACCTTTTAGGAGATAGGGATTGAGCTTTGTAATTGTAACATTTTTGGAGTTTACAAAATTGTTTATTGCCTATATATCTCAAGCAAGTTGAAGAGAGTTTGGTATCATGTTTATTGCAGGTTGTTAAGAATATTTGTTGAAGGTAAAAGAAGCATCTCAAGGAAGAATTGGAATTATTGTAATCTACTTCAAAGATTAAATAATACATTGATTCTTGGTGGAGTTTTTTCCCAAAAGGGTTTCTCCATGGTATATGTTATGTATCTTCTAATATCCTGTCTAATTCTTCTACAACATTCTGTCTTCATTCTACAAATGATAAAATGAATTAATCAGATAATCACCCACAAAGAATCTATAACAAAGAATAAATATTTAGATTAGCAAGTATAATATTTTTTCAAAGTATTAAGCTACATAAACACCTCAATTTTCAACATGAACTTGCTTCAAACTCACACTAAAGTAGACAAAAATGCATCAAGAGGGATCCAAATGCACCAATGCTGGTAAGACAGGATGACAATGATTGAGAGGGATGATCAAGCCCTTTGGATCAAGATCCCATGATAAACCAACATAAGCACAAAAGAATGCACATGAAAATGATATAAGAGAAACAAGGGACAAGCATACATTGTCAAAGACAAAGAAAATGAGACAAAAAGAAAGGGGCCGGTCAAGCTTTGACCGTTTGTCCATCACAATGTGGATTGGATATAGGTTGTTTTTCCAAAAAATGCACTCTCACTCTGAGGCAACAGAACTCTTGGCTATCCATTGGGTGAGTAATCCAAGAAGGTAAGACACATACACATTTGTCCGATATGCACTCACACACACACACGAGTGGCTATGGGGAAATTCATGCCTCGGTTGGGCTTCCCACTCAAACCATACCAAAAATTATACCTCCTGATAACTTTGATAAGGTGCCACACAAAAATGAACTTCAAGATTCATGAGGAAAGCAAAGCTTCGTATGCTTGGAACTCATGAACAAACAGGATGGCTCCACAAGTATACAAAATGTGTTATTCAAGGTGGCCATATAACTAATAATTCAAATGCAACAATAAGAAACATTCAAAGGAGTCTTGCTTAGTTCATGCGAGTTCTTAACTTAGGGGACATCATGCCTAATGTCACCAAGAGAGGACTAATCAAAGAATAAAATATTCGCAACTTAGAGATACAATGTGTCACATCCAATCACTAAGAGGAATATAATATACTAAGAGAGATCATGCTCTTGAAGGACATCACACCCAATGTCATCCACAAAGAAAAAAATGCATCGTATGAAGTAAGAAGACTACACCATGAACCATAAAAAATAAAAATGTGAAAGAATAATGCTAATGTATGCCCCCACTTTAAATAAATTGCTAAACACCATGTTGTGAGCAATTACTTTAAAGTAGAAAATGATAAATGCAAGCAATAAAGAGGACATGAGAGCTAACTTGGAAAGCCCTATGCCAAGTTATATGTTTCCAAATGAAGCTACATCATGCAAAAGAAAAAGGGGAGAGAGGGGTTGCCCCCAAAATGAAACTCCAAACACACAAGGGATCTATGGATTTGGGGTCAGTAAGTTGTTGCTACAATGTTTTTAGAAAGCTTGAAACTATCATCATTCCCCAAATACTCATAGAACTTAGAAGAATGACACAAAGAGAGAGAAAAGAAAGAAAAACCTTTCAAGTCAACATGGAAGAGATGTGAATGTCTTGATGCCTTGCATCATCCCCAAAAGGAAAACACAATACAAAGAAAAAGATAAGAGAAAATATTTTGAAAGATTTATGACATAGAGAAAAATGAAGGTACAAATAGAGGAATATCACAAAGAGAGAGAGAATGTCATGGGGGATCACAATACACACATGCAATCACACAAAAGACAATGAAAAAGAAATAATGCAAAAGACTAGTAAGGAAAATTTGAGTCAACCATCTAGTAGGTCATCTGCATCCCAGTCTCGTTCATCGTATGCAGAAGGTGGAAAACTAGCTAAAGGGACAACGACAAATGCATTACTAGGACAAGGCTAGCCAATCCACTTACTGCAAGACAAGAATGAGTTGAGGTAGGTGATGGGAAAGATCATGTAATGGTGAGAATACAAGATTCTACAACCATTATATGACAAGAAAGGGGAAGGGAATATTCCTTTTATTCAATAAATTCAACATTTTTGGGAACATCATATCTATCCAATATACTCTATAAATCCTTACAATCATTAGTACTATGACCAAGATTTTGATGATATGCACAATACTTCATGTTATCTTTAGGAAATTTGACTCTGGTACATGGTGGTAATTTTATGAGACCATGACGACGAAGCATTTGCAATTCTTTTTCATTTTCAGATCTAGGAAAAGGAGGGTGGAAGGCCTTGTTATATTCACCAAAGTTTCTCTAGTTGAAGGTTGAAGAGGAGGACCAAAGATGATCTCTTCTTCCTTGAGAAGTACCAGTTGTTCTTTAGGAAGGAGAACATTCACATCAAGAGGAGGATTTTGATATCCTAACCCTTTTGTATTTTCAGTTGGAGTTTTCTCTAGGAGTTGACGAATTTCATGTTCACTTTTTTTATCACATCCTTGTTTACTCAAGATTGTGAATCCTTTTCCATATGTTTCTTCTAGATTGATAGATGTGTTTGTCACTTTGTTAACATAGAATGGTTGATTTTTTTTTTTCTTAGAGGAACTAGGTTCACCTACTATAGGGAACTTAGGTTCAACTTGTGTCTTCGTTTCGGGATGTAAGTAACCAAAAATCTCTAATGGCGGAATGATAGGGGGTGTCAGTTGTTTCATTGATGGAGAAAATGATGCATTAGCTTCAAGTTTGTTAAGGAAATCATTTAGGAACTTATTCCTGTTGTCATCATCTTCTCCAATGATGTCAACATCATAAGGACATGCATTAGGATTTGAAGGAGCATGTGTCAATTCAATTTCATTAGGGTCATTTCCAAAAGCACGACTTGACACATCTACTAAGGACTTCAAGGACATCCATAGTTTTCCAAAGCACATATCCATGATGTCAAGGTCAAATTCTAAACTATGCAACAATGTGAAATGAAACATTCTAGATGCAATTTTGAATTTTTAAGCAATGCACAAGATGAGCTAGTCTAAGCTAGATACAATTAATTGAATGAAATAGAAAGCCTGTAAACTGAAATAGAAAGGTAATGATAGCAAACAAGAGCCTAAAGATAGGGAATTCAATTATGGAAAATGAAGCATAGAATTTGGAAGGAGTG